>JAOTQX010012273.1:0-14504 GCA_026122645.1 Dryas alaskensis | reverse complement strand
AGGATCAACAGCAACAATTATTGAAAAACTAGGGTTTTGAAATGGCTTACCATTGTTAAACCTAGCAGAGCCCTTCTCGTATGGAAGAGAGAGAGAGAGAGAGAGAGAGAGAGAGAGAGAGAGAGTGGTGTTGGGGGATCTGAGATTAGGTGAATTTGAGAGACAGAGTCGTAAGCCACGCACAAGTAGTAGAGTGTTTGGGGAGGAGTCGGAACAGTTTTGGCGTGATAATGGTAATTAAATACTTATACCCTCGACTTTCGGTCGAATTTTAAAAAGGCCCAAATTTCGACAACTCTAAGCAGTTGAGTTGATCACCTTTACTTTATTCACCACCCATAAATTTAAATTTTTTAATTTCTGCTAAGTTGATAACCTTAATGTGACACAAATACTCCTAATTTCATAAAAAACATCATTTTTACTCTCTAAACCCACCAATCAATCCTACCCCACCCTGTAGAGATCGAAAGTTTTGGTCGATGCTTCCCTTCTCCGTCGCTTCCTCCGTCGTCGGTGCTTCTCTCTACTGTCGATTCCTCCATTGCCAATGCTAAAAAAAAAATTTAGATCCCAATATTTGACGGGAAACTACCGAATATATCATATATATATTCGGTAGCAAACTACTAAATATACTTACATAGTTCGACAAGTCACTCCTAAATAAAACAATAAAAAATGGATACTTTTATTCATTCGACAAGTAACTACCGAAATATATACATTTATTCGGTGACCATCTACAGAAATATATTGGTACTGGTTCACCAAATAAAAACACAAACTGATAGTTTTGAAACGCGAAAAAATTCATGAAAACTAAAAAAAAGACCAAACTTTCTTCATTTGATGACTCCAAATTGTTGTTCTGAGTGTCCATTCGTCAAAAGTAGATGATTTGGGTACAATTTGATATGTCTAGGGTTTTGATTGAAAAGGGTGAAGGTTGAAGATGGTGGTGGTGGAAGAGAGTAAAGTGTTGTTTGAAAATGGTGGTGTACGTGGGTGGAGCTAGCTGGTAGGATTGTTTAAAGCAACAATCTATGTCTAGGGTGAAGGTTGAAGATGGTGGTGGTGGAAGATAGTGGAGTGTGAGGATGATGGTGGTGTACGGGGTGGAGCCAGCTAGTGGTGGAAGAGGGTAGGTGTAGGGAGAAAACATGTTCTAAAAAAATAAGATGTCATTTATGGTCCATTTGCTATGAGGTATATATATCTTTTACTAAATTAGAAATAGGGTGGTCGGAATAGCCCCGGCCTTTTAAAAATGTAATAAAATGAAAAAGAGTTTTTGTCTATATACTACTTGCGCATTATTGTTGGAATTCTTGGTCTAGTTTTTATGGCTCTAACTTGGATATGATCAGGTTTTCTCAAAATGGGTATTAGGGCCTATTTGACATTGCTTCTTAGAAGCTCTTTTACTTAGTAGCGTTTTTATTGGAAATGCTTCTACTAAGAAGCACAAACATATTTTTATTAAAATTTTAAGTGGTTCATGCAAAAGCATTTGGAAGTGCTTCTTGAGGAAGACAAGTGCTTCTCAAAAAACCCCTTAACAACGCTTTTATAACCTAGAAGCACTTTCATTTATTTTTGTCAAATGCTATCAAAAGCGCTGCTACTAATCTGAAAATATTTTTGGCAATTCTAAAAGCATTTTCAAACTGGCATAATTGGAGAAAACATATATATGAGCTTTGAAGGTGATGAAGTTTCCAACAATTAGGTTGTGGACTTGTGGTTCATTCTCTGTTGTGATAAATTTGAGGCAGAGTATTTACCCTTCCTTCCTCCGTTTTTTTTTCTTATTGTTTTTCTTGAATTTTCAAAACTTGTGTATGCTATGGATGCTATGGATCCTTCTCCAATAATTTTCAAAACTTGTGTATGCTATGGGCCCCAATGGCAACTTGTGTCAAAAATAGGATGCTATGAATCCTTCTCCAATAATTATTAAGATTAATAATTTCATAATTCAATCTACTCACCTTGACCACTAATGCTAACATGAGTGCTTCTTCGAGTTTTTTTAGAGGAAAGTGGTCTCGTACGTATTTTAGATGAGAGTTATGCATCCTTTTTTAAGTGCCAAATGAGTCCACAAATTAACTAACATTTACCACCTTAGTCCATTCCGTCAAAATACTCCAAACGAGCATTAAGTTTTGTCATCGATTTGCCCCTCCATATGCTCCCCACGTGACCAAAATTGACGTTCGTTTAGGCTATTTTAACATAATGAACTAAGATGGTAAACGCTAGTTAATTCGTGGACTCATTTGGCATTTAAACAAATTTGATGTCCAGCACAGGAATTATGAAATAATAATTAAGTGGACCAAATGTATAATTATCTCTTGAATTAATGACACAAGAGCAAAACAAGAAATAAAGTTTCTAACAAAAGTTGTTTAACTTTTTTGAAAAACTACGTGTAAGTTAATACTCTAGTCGCTTTAGGTGACTCCAAATAGCAAACCAAGTCATCAAGTCAATACATGCATTATTATATAGTAGGAGTGGGCACAATTTGGTTCCGCCTAGTTTACCTCTGAAACTGCGAGGCAAGCCGAAAATTCAAGAACGGTTTGGTTCGGTTCTGGAAACTAGCTGTCACACCCCGAACCCCGGGTATGAGATAGAGACACCCTCCCTGAGTACCCCGAGAAATTAGTACCAAACCATCGGCGTTAATTCCCTAAGATGCTCAGGAAGGGTTGAGCCTTTGTATTTAAATGGACCGGGTTGAATCATAGTACTCATTACACAACAGGATCTTTAAGAAAATAATAAGATCAAAATAAATAGTTGATATAAAATAACCAACCTGCTAGGGTGGAATAGTTAAATCAACACCCCAGAAAGGGAATTACCAAAGTATAAGTAAAACCTACATAAGTTACAAAATGATTAAAACAAAATAATATTATTGAAAATGGGTTCCCATTATAAAACGCACATGGGAAAGTAAGAACTACTGCGATAGCAAAAGACATGATAACAAAGACCTTGAAACACCCGACAAGAGAATCCAAGCTGCGCACCCCTCAGTCAATATCTCCTCCAAGAGGTAAATCTGCAAAATCAATAGAGTATAAACAAAACAACAAAGAAAGTAGGGGGTAAGCATCTCATACGATTATAGCCTGCCTCTGGGGACCCTGCTAGGTTTGAAAACTTTTAAAAACATTTCCTTGTGAAAGATTAATTTCTAAAATCCCAAAACATTTTCACAAAATCGATTTAACACCTCAGTTGCAGCAATATATGGTAAACATGCATAGTACCCATAAAATAACAATAACCCAAATGGTCGATACACATTAGGTATGACTATGGCGAGCTATAATAAAAAAAATAGCATTCATAGTGAGAGTGTTCTAGTAAACAAAAATAGGAACTCGCAATTGAGAAACCGTATCACTGCCACTTGATCAATCACGGGTCCCCGTTTCGCACAAACACACGTAGCCACGTGTTAGCCTGGCTAAACTCCCTATAATGTACAGATCAATTTTTCTAGAAGTTTTAGGGATTTGAACCCAAGGTCACGTACTACGCTACCCAAACTCTCATATCAAACACAATAATCATAATAGCATGTTATCACAGTTTAAAAACTACATACACACACACAAAGTCCATAGTCAGGAATGTAGGATAAATCCCCCTACCTGGAATCCAATGCTCTTCAAGTATTATTTTTCACAAACCTTCCATATTTGTGCACGATCCTATCTTGGAAAATCCTTCGTAACTTGATAATACGGCAACCTTAACCTCTTAATAACTCGACAACTAGGTAACTAGGTAATCCGATATAAAAAAATCGACAAAAGAAAAAAAATTATAAGTTAGGGACGATTAACAATAAGGGAAGATGATATAATCTTTCGTTTAGTCACACGTTGCTCGTTTCTAGTTCTAAGTGGACTAAACTCTTCTCTTTAGAGTTTATTTAAGAGTTAACAAGTTTCAACTTTTATCTTAAAGTCAAACCAATTGACTAGTTACTTTAGCTCAAAGCAATTCCTCAAAATAAATTAGAGGCTTTATTGCATAAATGTCATCCAGACTATGAGAGTTGTGCACAAATGTCATCCAATCTTTCAATTGCGACAATTTGCCATCCAATCTTTCAAAACTGTGCAAATTTGCCATATGCCGTCAATTTCATCCATTCACAAGTTAAAATTAAGGGTATTTTTGTCAATTCATCTCATAAAATATTTAATAAATATATTAAATATAATTTTTTTTTGGCAAAAACAGATCCCCACCCAGCCGACGGCTCCACCACCGGCTGCACCACTTTGCGGCCCTTCCTCTTCTCTCTCTCTCTCTCTCTCTCTCTCTCTCTCTCTCTCTCTCTCTCTCCTTTGTCTCTCTTGGCCGATGGTTGGGTGGGTGGCAAAAAGAGAAGGAGAGAAGGGAAGATGGAAGGAGAGGGAAAGGGAGAGGAAGAAAGAGGAGAGGAGGACGGTAATGGATGGGTGGGTGGCGCAGGGGTGTGTGTGTGGGAGAGGGGGAGCCAAGGGGTGTGTGTGTGGGAGAGGGGGCACCTAGGGGGGTTGTAGGGTGAGGGGTGCCAGGGTAGGGGCTGGGTTGGGCGGGTGATGCTAGTTGGAGAAGAACCTTTTTTTTTTTTTTTATTCAAAGTTTATAAAATATTAATTTTGGTTTTTTTTTTTTTTTTTGTATTTTTAAATTTTATTTCTAATTATATTTACATAAAAAAATTATTTTAAATTTTGATTTAACAGAAAATATGATGGCAGATGGCAAATTTGCACAGTTTTGAAAGATTGGATGACAAATTGTCGCAAGTGAAAGATTGGATGACATTTACGCACAACCCTCATAGTCTGGATTACATTTATGCTATAAAGCCTAAATTAGATTAAACCAACTTAATCTCTACAATTGAAACTTGCTAATGCTAGCATGCTAATAACCTTTAAATAAACAAATAAGTCTCTAAAATAAGGCTAGGCATGCTTAATTAATTAATAAAAAAATCCTACTTAATCAATTTAAGCATACATCCTAAAATTAAAACCTAAAAATAAATAAATAAATAAAGGAGAAATAATAAAATACTTATCCGGTTGTAGACCTCCAAAACTAGACTCCACTCCTAGGGACTCCTCCTTGCATTCCTAAAACTTTAAATTATGGGAAGTTTATTCTCTTTTGGTATGTCTCTTCTTAAAAAGACTCTCAAAGAACCAAGGAGTGAGTAACTCTAACTTCATTTGGTGGTGCAAGTGAAAATGAGGGACAAACGTCTCTATTTATAGGCATTAGAAGGTTGGAAGAAGTTGTAAATCTCCAATGTGAGACAAATTGCATTAAAAATGCTCAAAAGAAGGCTAAAATCCGAACTGGGTTGAGGAAAAATCTATGGGTCGCGAGTTCTATGAGAGAAAATGGGTGGGCCGACCCATTTGAAAGACACACGGGTCATGCGCGACCCGCTTGGCTGACCGGTCTTCTTCCCTCAAATCAACGGTTGTGATCAAATAGAATTAATGAGGATGTGCGGTTAAGATTAAATTGTGGGCTGTGGATTCGGTGTGACGCTCACACACCAGCTCCTGTAAGCCCATCCGCCTATGCCAGCTGACGCCACGTCAGCGCTTTGTTAGACGTGCTGGGCCAGTCGCAGCGCACCACATGGCATGTTGTCGGCCCAGTTAGCATCCTTTCTTTTTCTTGTTTTTTCCCCCAATTTCTAATTTCTCCAAACTTCGTAAAATCAGTAAAAATAGATCGAGATTTCAAATAATTTCCCGAAAAATCCTACGGACTCATAGTGATTAATCCTAATTTCCTATAAACTCAAAATAACAAATTTATCTCCAAAAAATTTACAAAAAATTCAACTCCAATGAATTTAATTCTCAAAAATTAATTCCAACTTGATAATCACCAAAATCACACTCAAGGGTACTAGAGCTCAACTCTAAACCTCTAATGGTACAAGTTAGTTACTCAAAAGATAAAGAAAACCTCTTTTGTTTAAGAAATCTTCAGTTTCTAAGTACAAAAGAAATTTGAAAAAATGTGTCAAAACACGATAGGATTGCAAAAATCAAGGGTGTTACACCCTACCCCCCTTAAAAGAAATTTTGTCCTCGAGATTAACTCGTTTCTCTATCGAAAAGGTGAGGGAAGTTCTTCCTCATCTCGGATTCCAGTTCCCATGTTATCTCTTCTATTCTATGATGTTGCCAACAAACTTTTACTAAAAATACAATCTTCTTTTTTAACTGTTTTGTCTCAAATGCAAAGATCTCTAAGGGACCTTCTCAACGCTTTGCTCTAACGGCATGTCGATCCAAGGCATTTCGATCCAAGGCATTATTTGTGGAAATTCAGATGCACTTTTCCTCAATTGTGACGTATGGAACACATTGTGTATATGTGATAGTTCAGATGGTAATTGTAGTCGATACACAACAGGTCCAACTCGTCCAACGATCTTGAATGGTCCTACGTATCGAGGGGCTAACTTGCCTCGTCCTCGCAAATGTATCATTCCTTTTTGTAGACTCACTTTAAGGAAAAAAAGTCCCCAACAGTGAACTCGAGTGGCCTACGTCGTTGATCTGCGTAAGACTTGCTTCTATCCTGAGCAATCTTCAGTCGCTCCTGCACAAACTTGACTTTATCAGTCGTCTCTTGTATCATTTCAAGATCTAAAGCAATCCTTTCTTCAGTTTTCGCCCAACAGATAAAGTTGGAGCATGTGTTGTTTTCGTGTCACCACAGAGACAAATATTGCCATATTCATTCTGCATCAGTGAATGCTGCTCCAACAATGTTGCTGAGTACCAAGCTTTGGTGATCGGTTTACAGATGGCAGTTGAGATGAAAATTTCAAGCTTAGAAGTATATAGAGACTCCATGTTAGTGATCAATCAGCTTTTAACTCATTATGAGGTTAAGAAAGATGACCTGATTCCATACTACCAATTAGCTACGAGATTGCTTCAGGAATTTGATGTCATCATGTTGGTACATGTGCCAAGGAAAGAAAATCAGATGACAGATGCTTTGGCCAATCTAGCTGTGACCTTAGCATTATCTGAGGATGAAGCCACAAACCTCCCCCATTTGTCAATGATGGGTTGTGCCACCAGAAAAGATGTTGCAACAAGAAGAAATCAATGTTATCTCAGTTTTTCCTATTGATGCTGAGGACTGGAGGCAACCTTTGATCGACTACCTAGAGCATGGAAAGCTTCTCGAGGATCCAAAACATAGGATAGATATACGACGTCGAGCACCGTGATTCATCTACTACAAGGAAACACTCTATCGTCGTTCTTTTGAAGGAGTATTCCTCATGTGCTTAGGAGAAGAAGAAGCACTCAAAGCAATGGAGCAAGCTCATTCAGGTGTGTGCGGTGCCCACCAGTCGGGCCCTAAGCTCCACTTTCAGATAAAGAGGATAAGTTATTACTGGCCAACCATGGTTAAAGATTGCATCGACTATGCCAAGAAATGTCAGGCATGCCAATTCCATGATAATTTCATATATCAGCCTCATGAGCCATTGCATCCTATTGTTGCTTCTTGACCCTTTAATGCGTGGGGACTTGATGTGGTCGGCTCGATATCACCTAAGTCTTCAGCTGGTGATGCATACATTCTAGCAGCGATAGACTACTTCTCGAAGTGGGCTGAAGCTATATTTTATAAAAAGGTGAAAGGGGAGACCGTGGTGAAGTTCATTAAAAAGTAGGGTGATGAGCATGATGGTGAGGAGTTTGGCTTCAAACAATACAACTCTCTCATGTGTAATCCCTCGGCCAATGGATTAGCTGAAGCATTCAACAAGACCATTTGCAATCTATTGAAAAAGGTTGTTAGCAGGTCAAAGAGAGATTAGCATGAGAAAATAGATCCAGCACTTTGGGCATATCAAACAACATACTGAACACCTACTCAGTCGACTTCATATTCCCTCATGTATGGTGTGGAAGCTGTTCTACCATTAGAGCGTCAAATTTCCTCCTTGAGGATTGCTATACAAGAAGTTTTGACTGACGAGGAAAATGCCAAGTTACGTCTCCAAGAGTTGGTAGCTTTAGACGAAAAGAGACTTGAAGCCCAACAACGCTTAGAATGTTATCAAGCTTGACTTTCAAGTGCCTTCAACAAAAGAGTTTGACCTTGATCCTTTCAAGTTGGAGACCTGATGCTTGTTGTACGTAGGCCCATTGTCACTACACATAAGACAAGAAGTAAATTCACAGCAAAGTGGGATGGACCCTATGTAGTGCGTGAGGTGTACACGAACGGAGCATACAGGATCGTGTCTGAAGATGGATTGAGAGTTGGGCCATTCAATGGCAAATTCTTGAAGCACTACTACGCCTGAAAAGTACCTGCTTTGCTCATGGCCCACATGAGCCTAAACTGTGTACGACACCACAAAAAAAAAAAAAAAAAAAGCTCGTTGGACTGAAAACCTGAAAAGGCAATCCAAGCAAAAGTTAGAGCACAAAAGTCCGTTGAGCTGAAAACCTGAAAAGGCGGTTCAAGCAAAAGTTAGGACAAAAAAAAAATCTGTCTTAAACTACGTTATGACTTGATCCTTTTCTAGAGAAGGGTACGCAGGCAGCTTGGAAGAACTAAGTCCAAGTTCAGTCGCATAATAAAAAAAATCAAGTTTATCAAAGAAAATTTCAATTACCTTTATAAAATAAAGAAAAATGCTTCATATTATTATAAGGTTCAGATAACGCTGACTTTATTACAAGGCATGAGGTTAGAAAAAAAAAAAACTAAAAAGCATCAATCTAGGTTGAAGTCCTTGAAGTCATTTCGTTGACGCTTAAGTGAGTTTTGCAGTGTCTTCAAAGTCTCAATATCTGAAGAAGTCAATACAGGAGCTTTAGCGACAATTGACTTCTCTTTCTCTAAGCAGGCTACCTCATGTTAATGTTGCGAGAGTTGTGCATCACTCTCCAAGAGATGGCTGTTAAGTTGATTAACTTGTTCCTCTAGTTGTTCTTGTTCCCTTTTCAACTCCTCTTGGTGTAACTTGGCAAAGAATAAAGAGTTGCATATCGACTCGCGATTCTGCGCTTCTTTATGTTTAAGGGCTAAAGCACTGGAACGACAAGATTCAGTGACAGCTAAATGTTGGCTATGCACGTCGGGAGTCATCTTTTCATAATGGGAAGACCATACAGAGTTGTACGCAGATGCATCTATCATAAGGTTTTCAAGCTTGACCTTAAGAGGTGAAGGATCCAATCCAAAATTGCTAACTGCATGAATAAGCGTATCTAGCTCCGCCTTGAAATGTGAAAGTCATTCTAAAGGAGACTTCAATATGATACTTTTGATTTTCTCCTGTATCACTAAAGCTGCATGCAGGTTAGCCTTCCGAATTATCTTGTCAACATCAACTGTATTAGAACCACTCAAAGAAAAGTCGGAAGCAGCTATCTAATTTGCAAGGTTTGGCGAAAGTTGTTTCGACGTGCTTGTAAACAGTCAAAGGCATCAACACATTAGTCAACCTATTTAAATAAATAAAAAAATTGACCTTTACCACTTGAATTAGCATGTAAGTTTCTTTTAGGTTGCGCAAAGGTTCTTACTCCTTCAGTTTGTGAGGATGGGATGTTCGAGTGCTCTGCTTCAATGGATGCAAATTGTCCTCCTGACAATATGTTGCTAATCAAGCCCTCTGTATCAAAAGCCTACAATGAAACATGAAAAACATAATATATTTATAAAAGTAGAGATAAGTTGAAACAAACAATATTGCATACCTCATCAACTGGTAAAGATTGTGAATAATCAAGCACTTCATTCAAAAATGCACTCTCGTCAAGTGTAAATAATGCATTTGGATCGCAAAAAGTGGGACCAAGACCTGCGATTGTCTTTCGGCGCTTGAATTTTGCACCACTATCATCCTGACTGTTGTCACTTCTCGCTCTTAAGTTTGTGGTCGCACTTCTCTTTTGTTTTATCTGGCCAAGGTCTTCTTGCACATCCGTAATATTGTCTTCTTCCATAGAGTTGGAGGTGGAATGGACTGGAATATCTTTAATCAGGGGGGACCGCTGGGTTTGAGACATGGAGGTGCTGGAGCTATCTTCAACTTCATCTCTATCCTGTAAAAGTTCACATTTCTTTTGTTGTTGAGGCTTTGAAGCAACAGAAGGTTTGTTCACAATTGTGATATTCATCGCCTTAGTGGAGTCAAAATGGTGCACCTTTGACCACTAAGTGGCATAGTCTTGTATTACTGAAAAATCATCAAGCTCATGTCTAGCAGGTAAAGTTAACTCAGAATTAGTGCCAAATTTGGTACATGAGGCCCAATAGTTGTACACCATCTCCAAGGCACTCATGCGAATGTCATCCTTGAGTCGTCCAGGAACATCTTGAACAAAGTTGAATTGTCTGCTAAATCAATGAGGACTGTATGGCTGGACGATTCGATCATTATCCTGCCGCAAGGAAAGGTAGCTAGAGCGAAGACTTATGAAGTATCCAGAGTCAATATTGCTTATGGAACTTCTGTCAACAAAGCGCGCTCGCTTCTTAAGTTTTCTGGCCAACTGATTCATAGACACCCCTCCATGACTACTAAATAAAGCGTGGGCTTTTGAAGCCTCAAAACTTTTGGCAGAATACTCTCCGGAGAATCTCGTCATACGTTGATTCTATGTCCGTGTCGGATACAGCTAATTTCTTAAACACTTCTCCTTCCTCGACAGTGCGGCTAATCTGCCCTGACGGATTGTTGGCATCTTGTGGCTTCTTAGTCATATTCCGTGAAGTTTTCCTCTGTGATTTGGAGTACTTTGTTGGCCTCTTATACCAATATTCTATCAAAGAAGATGCTTTCACCACATAGCGCCCTTGACCTTTCGGCAAAGTCTGTCATAAGCCAAAAATAAGTGACGACAGTTAGGAGGAAGTAAAGGTTTCCCTTATTTGTTCTTTCCGGTAAATTCTTCAACACTCGGAACTATCTCTTCATAAAAGTCTTCATCAATGGGTAAGCCAGCGATCCTGTATAAATCCCAAAGCGAAATAGAGAGTTCTCTTTGAGAAGTGTGGAGGGTGTTAGTGGCAGAACACCAATGCTCGCAGAAGGCACGAATTATGGAAGCCTGACGATCATAGCTGAATAGGGAAGCATAAACAGCCTCATAAAGCCCCACGTGATCAAGATATTATTTGTTTCAGCTAAATACGTCTTCAAGCCAATCCCAATAACCTTCAGTATAGGAAAATTCGCCACTTGCTCTAAGTACTGATCCCCATCGTACGTCCCCTCTGCGTATGCGATCACCAAGAAGCACGAACCGATCTGGTGAGTTGCTACGAATATGATGCGAGGACTTCAACAATAAGATATTTGGGATGTGCTTCCTGCTTGTCAAGAGCGACTTTCGAAAATTAGCAAGCTCTTGAGATGTTGTATAAGACCAAAAGGGCATATGGAACAGATTATTTCTAGCCGGAAAGTCTAAAGCTCGATGGCCAATCAGTGGTGGGCATATTGTCAAAGTGGTTCCTTCTTTTATGCTGTCATCTTTGTTTTCAAGTATGGTCAAAGTAAACTTCTTGAAACTCCTAAAGTATACCATGACTGAAACAAAGCAAAACACACATGAATGTTAGTAATTAAAACAAAATAAAAAATTCATAGTCATCGAAAAAAAAAATGTACCGGCAAGATCTTCTTGTGAAGCAGGCTTCTTGTCAAACAAACTTTTTAAGGAGCAGATCTTGACACTTGGGGTTTTCCGCCAAGTCAGCAAAGTGACGTGTAAAGCTCAAGTGTGCAAAAGATCTATGGAGGCGACAACCCAACACAATCTTCTTGTGGAGATCTAGACACTTGGGGTTTTCCTCCAAATCAGCGAAGTGACGTGTAAAGCCCAAATGAACAAAAACCTATGAAGATGATGGCTCGGCATGATCTTCTGGTAAAGATCTAGACACTCGGGGTTTTCCGCCAAGTCAGCGAAGTGACGTGTAAAGCCCAAGTATACCAAGACCTAGAAAAGCGACAGTGCGGCATGACTCTCTAGTAAATCTTAGTGCTTAGGGTTTTTCGCCAGTCAGCGAAGTGACGTGTAAAGCCCAAGCACACAAGTCTTTACCCATAGACGACAAGGACTTGCTATGGTATCATTATATTTCCGATCATCTAAAAAAAAGGGAAAAGTGAAAAGTTGATAAGTATTGTAGATTGTCATACGCATAAATATGTTCACAAGGATAGGAATTTAATATGAGTGAAAAAAAAAGTACCAAAAGTATGGCTCGCGGGTCTGATGGTTTGGGCCAGTGGCGTCAAGTTGATTTCTACTACCTTGACGAATTTGGAGAACAGTATGGGTTTGACAATGACAAGTGGAGCTATTTTCCATATAAAAAAAAAAAAGTAATAAAGTCAAGACATATAGCAATCAGAGGCATATGAGATTACTGATTAGACATGGAAGATATATGCTTTATTATGATACATGCAAAACAAAAAGTTGTAAACAAAAGATATGTATGTTTACCAAGTGGCCTACGTGGATGAATCTATATGTGTTTGGGTGTTGAATGATTTGCACGGACAACAGAAAGAAAGAAAGAAGAAGAATTCTCTTGATTAAAAGATCAAACAAGATGACTCCCCCTTGCAGATATCAAAGTGACGGCTATCAAGATCGTGTTTGTGGCTAAGACATACGGGTAGTGATTCTTTTATAATCAATATCAAACTTGCAGTGCAAGTACTTGGCTAATTGGATTCCTAATTGTTTGGGGGAAACAGAAATCTCCATATATTCAATTCCTGATTTAGACCCAAAATATCTTGACAGGAAATCACGTGAGTAATTACCCATTGTCTCAATCCCTACAAAATTTGCTCGAATATTTTTTGCTTGTGGTGTAAAAAAAAATATGTATTTAATATCGAATATTTAACACAATCCTAACAATCTAGCTAATCTAATGAATGTAATTTTGCCACATCAGCTATGCATAACATTTCTCAAAGTTGACGGAACACACCGAAGTGTCTGGTCCATTTTGACGATTAAAAAGCTTCACCTTTCTACCATTACTTCTGTCTCCCTATGCTACCTCCTCTCCCACATAAACTTTTTGGATGCTTTTGAATCTCACAAAATGATCAACCGTACAACAAAACCCAATCTTTCATCTTTGTTTTTTTCTTTCTATTTGCTTCCATAACAACAACATCAAATCTTTCTTCTTTTTGCTGAACAATGTTTTTGTTGAGAGTTTAAGAACATCTTTTTTAATGAGTTTAAAAAACTTGAAATAAGAGTATGTTTTCTGGGGAAGCCCAGCTAAGAATTTGAGTTTCTCAGAGTTGTGTGGGATCTAATTCTGTAATTTTAATTCATCTAGAAGGCAAGAATTAGGTGACATGAGATGGGAGATTACCCAACTTCCCAAGAAATCAAACAACTGAAGAAAAAATCAGCAGATCTCTTGGAATTAAGTGAATTGAAAACGATCCATGTGTCTGCATGGCCATGTGTAGGAGAAAAGAAAAGAGTTAGGAGAAGGGAAACACTGAACTAGAGGGGAGAAAGGAGAAAACGGTGACAGAAGTATTTGAGAAAAATAAGAATAGAAAATGTTATGCTTTGTTGATGTGGCGAAATTGAATCCATAAGATTAGTTAGATGGTTAGGATATTGTCAAAGGCAGATAATAGCACACTTTCAACTGCAGAGGAGCCAAATCCACAAAACACAAATAAAACTAATTAATAAAAACATATAAAATTCCTAAATTTAAATCTAGCCTAAATAAAATAAATGCAACCTAATAAATTCTAAAAAATATGACAAAAACTAATAAAATCCACTAATTAACTAAATAATAAAAATAAGAAGTAAAACACTAGAAATGCTGAAAGACATGAATATAAAATATATAGAAATTGAGCTCAACAACCTCTTTCCACACACATGACTCAAATCCGCGCTCCTGTGGTGCGCACGATCCGAGAAGACTTCACCCCACCATATGGTCCCTTCATCGCAGTGGATGAAGTGGGAGCGGTGACCTGACTGAAGCGCTGAGATCGACGGGCCCTCCATGCCATAGAGGGGCTCCCAGTACTCGAGGAGGGCTGGACTATGTCATCAGGACCTGACTCCATCGCCTTCCACCTTATAAAAAAATTTCAAAATACAACTGATTGTTACAACCAAGGTATTAAATTTTGAAATTTTCGGCGAAATTTCGCTGAAAATTTTGTTTTTTTGGGGTTCCGAAATCGAAACACATGTTTAACAATTTTTCGTATAGATTTTGCCAAAATTTATCGAAATTATCTAAATTTTCCTACTTTCTATTTTCTCCAACTTCAGAAATTTACCAAACATAGCTCGAGACTCAAAATAATTCACCGAAAAATTCTACGGACTCGTATTGATGAGTACTAATTTCCTATGACCTCAAAATAGTCAAATTGC
>JAOTQX010012243.1:0-14505 GCA_026122645.1 Dryas alaskensis | reverse complement strand
ACCCTCCCTGCCCATCTTCTCCAAATTTTTTTTATTTAAAAGTTTTAATTTTTTCTAAGAATTTTTTTTATTCAAAAATTTTTAAAAATATTATTAGTTTTAAATGTGAGAAAAAAGACGAAAATACACATTCCACGTCAACAGATTACGGTTTATTTGACAGAAAAACTAACGGAGGTACTATTTTGACACAAAATAAAAGTTTAGGTACTTTTTTGCAAGGTTTCAAACGTTGGGTACTAAATTGAAATAACATGTAAAGTTGAAGTACTAAATTGTAATTTGCTCTTTATTTAATGATACATATTTAGGATTGTATTGATGAATAACACTAATTTAGCATTTGTATCAATATAGGATAATCCGTCAATTATGTTACAAACTACATCCAAATGAAGGACAAATGCGTCCTTTCATATTAATCAAATTTTAATTCTATTCCCAACTTAAAAAATATTAAAACTAAAAGGATTAATACTAAAAATGATTAAAATTAAAATGATTAACACTCAAAAATTTAAAATTTAAAAAAATTATAACAAAAAATATTAAAATTATAAAAGTTTAAAATTAAAAAAGAATAAAACTAAAAAATATTAAAATTTAAAAAATAGTAAATTACAAATATATCAATAAAACATTTGAAATTTTCATAATATTCAAAATAGAATTTGAGTTCTCATAATGGTCATAATCAAAATATTTGCTAATTACATGATAGTCAATGGGTCCAACCTAATTTGGGTTACCCTATACTATTCCTAGTAATAAATTACTATCATGTCCTTCAAAAATGTTTGGACTCAAACTTAAAAATAGTGGTTGTCACACAATCACCAAGTCTAAAAACTATAATTAACTGTGTGACAATTTCTAATTAAAAAACGGTAATTGTGTGATAGTTACCAACTTTAAAAGAGTAATTGTGTGACAATTACAAATTAAAAAATATAACCACGGTAACTGTGTGATAGTTACAAATTTAAAAAGAGTAATTGTGTGACAATTAGCAATTAAAAAACATAAAAACGGTAATTATATGACAGTTACCAATTATGTAATTTAAAAAATTTGGACATTGGTGATGGCTCCAATACTGACCTTGTTACCGTTGTTCTTCGTGGTTTGGGAACTGATTTTACCATGTTTGTCACTGCGGTTTTGAACTTTCCTCCACTGCCTAGTTTCCCTGACATGCGTGCTTGCTTTCTTTCCTTCGAGTCTCATGTTTCTCGGCCTTCTGATGCTTCTTCTCAAGCCTTATTGGTGGCTCATCAACAATCACAACAGCCCTGTAATTATCTACCTCAGCAGCAACCGCGCCAATCCTACATCAACAACTTCAATCGAAGTGGTGTCTCCTCCCACCCTGCCTCGCGGTGGTCGTGGGCGAGGCAGCGTGGGTGTGGTGGTGGTTGGCAGCACAACCAGCCGTGGCAACAGCAGCAACAGCCCGCATGGGGTCCTGCCCCGTGGCAGCCGCATCCCTCTTCCTTTACTGCTGGTGTTCTTGGTGCCCCTCATTTGTTATGGTGCACGTTTTGCAATTCTCCTTGGCATCATGCTACCTTGTGTCCTCATGATTCCACCTGACTCACCATTTGCAGGATAACAGACTCATGCGACTCCCTCCTACTATGGTTCTGGTTCTTCGCATGTTGATCCTACCTGGATTCCTGACACCGGCACCACTCATCACATGATCGGCAATGGTGGTACCTTGTAAGATGCCACTCCTTACAATGGTAATAATGTTGTTCCCCTTCGTAATGGTGATGCCTTACCCATAGCCCATATTGGTACCCTTCCGCTTACTCTTGGTTCTTTTAAGTTTCGTCTGTCTAATGTTTTCATGTGCCTCACCTAAAAAAGAATTTGCTTTTAGTTGCTCGTTTCACGAAGGATAACTCTGTCTCTATTTCTTTTTATCCCTCTAAGTTTATTGTTTCTGACTAGTCATCTAATGTTACTTTGTTTCGGGGCCCATGTAAGGATGCTCTTTATCCTCTGTCCGTGTGGTCGCCGCAAGCCTTAATTGATGTTTCTTCCACTCTGTGGCATCATCGCTTAGGTCATCTGTCCACTGATGTTTTGTCTCGTTTGTCTTTAGGTGCTTCTAGGTTAGGTTGTGCGTCTAAATCTTTTTGTAAGCAATGTGCACTTGGGAAGTCTCATAAACTCCCGTTTACATCTAATAAAATTGTCGCATCTTTTCCCTTTTATTTAATACATTCTGATGTGTGGATATCATCTATTTCCTCCAATTATGACTATAAATATTATGTCCTTTTTACTAATGATTATAGTCGTTTTTCCTGGATTTTTCCTATGCGTGCTAAGTCGAAAGTTTTCACTCACTTTCGCACTTTTTACTTTATGGTTCGTAATATCTTTAATTGTTCCATAAAATATTTTCAGAGTGATGGTGGTACATAATTTGTTAATCATGCCTTTATACAATTTTGTGATAATTTTGGCATATTGCATCGTTTGTCATGTCCACACACACCCCAACAAAACGGTCTCGCCAAACGGAAACAAAGGCACATTGCTAATTTATCTGCACTCTTCTCTCTACCTCTAGTGCACCGTTTGCACTCTGGTTAGAATTAGCAGCCATGACCATTTTAAAACATAAAAATGAATTTTTTTTAAGTGGCACATAAGAAATGACCATTTTATCCCTCAAAATAAGTATGTGCTAGTCACATCGTATTTTTTTAACGAAAATTTTGATGGAACTAATGGATTGTCCCACATTGATACAAACGCTAAATTAGTGTCCTACATCAACATAACCCTAAATATGTATCATGAAATAAGATTAATCTCAAAAATATGTGTCCTATTTAAATTTTTTCCCTTTTATGTATTCCATCTGTAATAAAGATGAGCTTGTTCTCTACAATAGATATAAGTGCATTTTAGAGAGATAAGTGTTCTCTCATTAACTAAATTTGAGACTGATTATTTATTGGTTTGCTAACACTTCAGTGATACGAAAATATATGGTGCAAATAGTTTTATCCAAAAGGAAAAAGAGAATGCATATCTTCAACTTCTATTTCCAACCTTATCTTAGTCATCTCACACATTTTCAAAAAATTGAATTAATTGTTATAAATTTATCATTATGTGAAATTAATTAAAGCATATCCAATGAGACTCGGAAAGATTTCTCTTTATCACGAGACTGATCGGATCTGTCGTAGACACCTAGGAGACCTCTACAAGGCTGACTAAAAGAGGGCCACTAGATGTTTAGGGTCCCAAAATTTACATATTATGTTAGGTTCAATTAACGTGAAAAAAAAAAATTAGGCTTCATTTTTTTTTTATTGTTTGGCCATGTTACAATCTTAATTTTAAGTTATTATACTAATTTTTATGAGCAATGAGTAAAATTTTGATTTCGAGGAAATTTTCGATGGAAATTTTAATTTCGACAAAAACGACGGAAATTATTATCAAAATACAAAAATTTTGAATGAAACTTTATCATATGTTTATTTAACATATTATCTACTACATTGATAAAAAAACATTGAAGAAACCAAATTATTTAACCAAATGTGCGTTGAATGCAAATACTATTAAATAAAATTAGTATAATGAATAAATGAAATTAGGATATTCTTTATACTCTATAATCTATACACTAAATCCTAATACTAAACTTTATATACTCAATAATCTATACTCTATATTGTTTTGGATATGGTATAGGACATTAAGGTTTAGACCCTTTAAAGTATTTTTAATTATTTTTTATATAGAAATGTATTAAACATAAACAACTAAACCAAACCCAAAACCAAACCTCAAACCTTTTTTTTTTTTTTCTATCTTTCCTTTTCCCCGTGACTCACCAAGTCTCCAATCTTCCCTCTCAATCTCTCATTAGTCACCTTCTCTTTCTCTCTCCCAATTCCTCACTCAGTCATTCCCTCCCTCGCTGATCTCTTCTCTCTCCTCCCTCTCCCTCCCCGATCTCTTCCTCCTTCCTCCTTCCCGATCTCCCTCTCTTCCTCCTTTCCCTCCGGCGACTAGGCCGACTCGCCTCTTCCTCCCATCTCTCCCTCTAGTCTATACCTCCCCGACTTGAGCCGAAAATTTCACCGAAAATTTCCAACATTTGAACAAAATGTTTTTGGTATAGTGTTAAAATTTTCATATCCCCAAAAAATGAAATTTTACTCCCTGCTTATGAGTATTCATTGGAGAGAAAAAAAAAAAAAGTAAAGTCATACATAGACAATATAAAAATATCTAGAAAAGAAAATAATTTATGATAAATTATTTTTAAGGACAAGAAATGCAAGGTTCTTAACTATAAATTCACCTAATAACAATTAAATTAAAGGCCATTATGTCCTTTTACGCAAGTCTGGAACGTTAAAAAGGCTACCGAGCGATCGGTATTCGCTCAGCATTCTTCCCGGGGCTCAGCAAATGCAAATAGAGAATACAAATTTTAGGTTGCAGATATAGCTTTTAAGTTGCAGATGTAGGCTCTATATGCAAATTTTAGGTTATAGATGCTGGCTGCATCAAGAGCTGCCAAGCGCTCGGCAGGAATTACCGAGTGCTCGAAAAGAGTTGCCGAGTGCTTGATGCTAATTTTGTTTTGCAATGTAAGTTTTGGATCATGTAAACTGTGGGTTAAAATTCTTTTTCATTTTAGCCTTGGTAAATACCCAATAATTTATACCTGTCATGGTCACAACTTGAGTTGTTTTGGCCATGGCTTTTCGTAGTTTATGAATTGTGACGGCTATTGATGCCATCATCTTAAGAAAAATGGTTATAAAAAAAATGAGGATGGTGGTGAAGAGTTTCATGGATAGTAAGATGAGTGGGCTGTAATTTTTAATGTTGCTAATCCGTATTAGTTAATTGTAAGATGATTGGATTCACCACAAAAAAAAAAAAAAAAAAAAAGGTGAGTGGACTAGCAAATGATTTACTCGTAGAATCATGATTTATACTAAGTAAGATGTAGTCTAAACACTAATGATAATTTTAGAAACATGGATGTACATTGCACTAGGCGGAAAGATAGTGAATTGCATGATATAAGATTGTGAGCCAACTATTCCGATCGAGCTTCAACATATAGATGCCCCTTCCATTAATGAATTCTTCAAATAACTTTATTTAAGAGATTTTTAGTGGGGTTCATTCAATATTATATTTCAACGACCCGAATCATCTTTTTTATAGATTTCTATTCAAAAATTATCTCGGTAAAAAATTAAACAAATAAAAAATAATTAAGATATCTAATTTTAGACAAACAAATAGACGAATAAATTTTTTTAATAAATACTTAAAATAATGATTATTTAATCAGCAATTAAATGATTTACGATTAAAAAAAAGATATGATTCCGATTATCAAAATACAATTTGGTATGATCTCGTAAAAAATTCCTTATTATGCTAATTTAAAGAATTCTTTAATGGAAAGAGCCCTAAACTTGTATATTTAATTAATTATGGTGAGTACGTGGCTTTTTATATATCGTGATGTGTACTGATTTTATTCACTAACTACCCTTTTGACACACGTTTCAATAAGTCTTCTTAAATAAAATAATAATTAATTAATAAATTAAAGAGAAGAGAGAAAATAACATGGAAAGATGGAGAGAGTAGGAGAAAACATAAAGCGTCAATTAGTTATTTTTATTTTATTTAAATGACTTCACTGTTTTAACTTTTTTTAAATAAAGTTTCTTTTCTTTAATAATTTGTTTAACACCGGGTATATATTTTAGGTAAACTCAATTTTAGTGAAGTTGCGTAACACCAAAACTCTCCTTATAGCATTATAATAGTATATATAGATAATATATTTCAGCAATGGGAAGACCAATTTTCGGAATCTCGTTTGAAACTGGGCCTGTTTGTTATTCTATTCAAAAAGTGTTTTTTTAAATTTTCTTCTTTATTTCATCCATATTTATGACTATTGAAAATAAAAAACAATTTTTTGGAAAAAATACCAAACGACTTGCAAACGAATTTTTTTTCTCACTAAATTGTAGATTAATTAATTATGTTGTTGATCTGCTTGCTAATTAGGAAAGTTATGACACTCATCGCCTTTGGTCCCTTATTTCTTATTACTTTTATTTTTCTTGTCTATGAGGGTCTATGGTTTAGAAATTTATTACGTGTGACGATAATATGTTCTACATGACATGTCTATAAGATATTACAAAATTTACTAAATTAGAACATGTTTATAATTATTAAGGTTAAAATTTTAGAAATTGGCAAAAAAAAAGAAAAAGGGATAAGACTTTAGAAGTTTAGGGTTTGAATATTAATGATTATACATATATTATAATTTAAGTGAATTTGTAATACCAACTCATAAAAGAAATTGCAAACTGCAAAATGTTGCCTTACAGTTTATTATGGCATTAGTGTTTCTATTCATCATCAATTATCTTAGGTTGAAATGCTTTAATTTGCACCAAAATACTGGTTAATGGTATTTATCAACTAAAATACAAAAATAAGAACTTTCAGAAAAAAAAAAAAAAAAAATAGAAATAAGGAGTGGTGATTGGTGAAGCCAATGGCACATATATTAATATAGGCAGGAGGAGGGGCCAGTGAGAGAGTGAGAGATCGAGTCCCTCTTGTGTCCTTTTCGGGCTGGAATGGGTTATGAAAATCATAAAAACTTCATACTTCATAATTGGGGATGGCAGTCTAATCACATGAAAATCAGAAATGGCCCTAATTATTGAAGTTGTAGTTTCTCTGGAAAAACCCATCCCCCCAATGTGGAGAGGTCTCTTAGTTTCAGATGGTAGGTAGCTTCCCAAAATGCTTTGACCATTACAGGATTGACACCTCGAGTGTCACTCTTTTGTGTAGGTACCCTCCTTTCACATCCTCCAAATTTTCATAATGTATTGTCAAATCTGTTCTTGTAATTAATTCCCAACATTTTTTTGGTAGATTTACAGAAAAATAAAGGAAGAAATTCTTGGACTAGGGGAATAAATCGTCATTTCACTAACAAGTGTCCTTTCATATCATTTCAAAATTTGAGTAATTGTGATAGGAAATAGTACTTAAAGAGTTCACATCATCGTAGTAAGTAGGTTCAAATTAAGTAGGGAGAAAAACTGATGTGCAAATGTTCGCATTCCATACCGATAGATCGAATGATGCTTTAGGATAATAATAGGTGAAATTGTTGATCTAATAGTGAAAAATGCATCTATATAATATTATCACATTTCATACCGATACTTCGAAGAATGCTTTAGGATAATAATAAGTGAAATTTTTGATCGAATAATAAAAAATACGTCTGTATAATGTTATCATTCGCATGGTAACAAGTTTCTTAAATTAACTTATATTATATAGTGTTTATAACTCTATTGATCAATAGTACGTATCTACACATTTAAGATTTTTAGTTCTAATTCTCCGATATTCTAGTAGTTCCAATAGGTACGAGAATGAATGAATGAGAGAAAAAATTGAGATCATTGGTTCAAATCCTCATGTACATATAAAATAATAGTTGGGTTTATATCAAACTACATTCAATTGAGATGAATAATTTGAACTAATCTTTACTACTTGTAAACTAATATTTTGGAAAAAATTTTAAGTTAAATTTTCTGTCATTTATTTATAACAAGCAGAAAATTTTCATATCAAATGACATATTAGTTGGTAATCAAAATTTAGGGAAATAGTCTGTGCTTTAAGTATCTAGTACGAGTAATAATAACTAAAACAATTATCACACATATATATGTGTGTGGAGACTTTTTTTTTGTTTTTTTTTGGCCAGGATATGTGTACGTGCGGAGACTTAGTTACAAAGGAATAGAGATGAGTAACTAACAGCGAAAAATGATTACAATTACTGTATTATATTTGTATTGGATTTGGATGTTATTATTAATTAATATTATTTTGAAAAAGACAGATATGTTTTATATTTGATAACAAATATACATATATAAAAATGGTAAGTATGAACTGTATGATTATTGATTAAGAAGTAGGGGGAGGAGGAGTAGTAGTAGGTAGGTTGAAGTGTTTTGTAGGAAGAGTGATCAGTGGTGTCATGTGATACCCACGCCCTAAAAAGAGCCAAGTGGGCGGGTGTGGGGAAAGACGTATGTCTGACGAGACGTGCTGACATGAAGGCAGTAGCAGCAGCAGCACAGAGCTCAGCTCAGTTCTGAGAGTGAACAGTACTGAGCAGCTAGAGAGAGAAAGAGACAAGAGGGTACCAATGTACCATATATACAGTTATACATGCACCATCACCCATCACCCATCACTCATCATGCACATGCACCCATCTCTCTATCTCTGTACAATGTGTGTTTTGTTTTGTGTATCAGTGTATGTATGCATGTATATGTGTGTGTGTTTGTGTCAGGTGGCGGGAAACCGCTGGTATATATGTAAAAGACAGAAAAATGAGTAAGGAAAAAAGGACGCGTAATTTGGTTTTGGTTGCTTGTGAGTCGTGTCATCACCTCATCACATTCACACTTTATATATATATATATGCACCTATTTCGATCTTTTACACGCTTCCCACTTAATTCCAAGTAACACTCTTCATCTTTACACTGTAAAAAAGAGTAATATCTACACCACCAGAACGGAACGGAGAGCACAAAGCTTAGTTTTCCCGTTCATCTTTGCACTGTGTGTCTCTGTACCTGAACAAATGTAAATGAATGTTATTTAACACCAATCAGAGACAGAGAGAGAATTGCGGGGAAAAGCTATAGGGAAGTAGATTGTGACAGGACAAGAAAAGGAGTGGGACGACCGTGATTTCCAATTCTATATTCCTTGGCAGCCTTAATTTCTCTCTCTCTCTCTCTCCCTCCCTGTGTCTTACACAGTGGCCCCCAGCTAGCTTGCTTCTTGCACCACCCTCTCTGATGTCTGATCTCACCCACCAACAAATGAACAACACCATCTTCTTTGTCTTTTCCTGCTTGTTATATCATATGCATAATATTCTAGCTTGCATATACAAAGCTAGCTACCTAGTTAATTTCTTCTTCTTCTCATCACTGATCATACATAATGTACATCATCATTCATCATCATCATCATCATCATTCATGTTTGGATTTTACAGCTCATTCAATTCAATTGCAAATTAAACATATATGGATCGATAGGACAAATCATCAACACAAACCCCCTAGCTTCTTAATTGCCACCTATTGCCAAATCATTCATCTTTTTCCATATTCATCATCATCACTTTTCACTGAATTGGGTATTGCCCTATTGGTGGGATTTTGGAGGAAGTAAGACCATGATTACTATTATATATATATATATATATATATGCTTCTGAATATTGTGAAAATAGATGTATCAGAGAGTGTTATTACGAGAACCACTTTGGATATGGGGTAAAAGATTACATTATGGGGTAAAAGATTACATTACATATATGGGTGATTTTCAAACACTCAAACAGTAGTAAGTGTGCAAGCTAGTACACACTAAATAGCACAAAGAGTGCCTGATCTTAATTTCCTTCCCCACCACCACTTGTTTGGTTGACATTAGGCATAAAGGTCGTCTGCTTTATTTCTTAACTCTCCTATTAATCACTCATTCATTGCAGCTTTAGTTTTTGTTGCATATATGAACACTCATTGACTCCACCGGGTTCTAAGGAAAAGAGAAAAGAAAACACATGCATATATGTATATATATATACACAACCAACAGTACTACCCAATTCAGTATCTTGTTTGTGGTTTAACCTTTGGTCAATACAATGTACCAAGATTGCAAAATCTCTGAAAAATGAAGATTATATAACAATACATCCCTCCCTGACTCCCTGCAAAACCACAACAAATTAAATTTCCTTACATACTTGTTTCTAACAACAATGAGAATCACCCATCTTTATAAATGATGAAGCTAAGTGGTTAGGAAGGGTGGAGTCTTAATTAGGATTAAAATAAATCAAGGCTAGCTTCAATTTCATCCAATGTAATAAACAAATGAAAAAGTAAAGAAGATATAAAAAACATATGAAGTAACTTTTCTCATTTTAATGTTGATCAACTCAATTTTATAGCTAGCTAAAAGCTAAAAGCCACAGATTACATGCATTTACAATAAATTAAGCAGATCGCGCCAGCTGATCATCCGCTAGTATTGCATGCATTATTTATAACATTCTCCTTCGAATGCCCATCCACACTATGGCATGTTTACTTATCTATACATTTCAGTAATACCTACAATTATTAAGGAATTAATAGAAATGTGAAGTTTAGGAATAGGATCTTATAGGAGACATAAAAATCCCACCATTAATGTACATTTTTTTTTTCTTATAATACAAGAGCTCACATATTAATTACTTTCTATAGTACCACTTCCATGGCGATTCTTTTTTCTTTCAATCCAATTAAGTAATTAAATATGCCATGATAAAATAGGATACAACTCATATGAATCATAGAGTGGTATTTTAGGATTGTGTCGTTATCTCCTTGAACAAATTAATTAGAATGCATCATTTCGATTCCTCTTCATTTTCAGTGAGAGTGTGAGACTTGCACCCTCTCTTCTCATAATCTCAACTGCCTTTTGTTGGCCGAAGGTGGCGAATGTCATGGCCATAATTTGGTCACGATCTTGCTATTAGCCTATAACTATAAGCGTCTGCATTAGGTTATCGTCTATATGTTTTATCCTTTTTAAGTAATTTTATGGAAATATTAGTAATGCTAGGTGGATTCCAATTGTCTATTGTCCTTGTTTTTACTTGTTTTAATAATAATAGTTTAATATAACCCCACTTATACAAAGGGTGCTACGAATCAATTTTATATTCTATTCTCTACCTTGATTATAAATATATGGCTAAAAGTAAAACTCACACAGATAACATGGATTTTAAAAAATAAGCTGCTTTAGCTATTGATCATTTCGATGTTAATCTTGTATTTATGTTCAAAACTATGTCATTTTGAAAATTTAGGATTAAGCATTTTGAGTTTAGAATTTAATATTCAAAAATTTATATTAAAATATAATCGGATGGAAGTTTAAAAGGATGTGTTTTCAGACATAAATACAAGAGGGCAGCGATAACGGAACAGCTTTATGCACTCCATTAAGTGCAATTTTTTTTTTTAAAAAAAATATTAAGCTTGGGATGCAAAAGGCTAAAATGGGATTACCATTGAATATTAAAACTATACTTACAAAATCAGTACCAAAAAAATCAGCAAAAAATTGTAACACATGTGATCTTAAGAAACATACATGCATGTAAGTTGTAACATGTACGTATGCATAGAAGAGCATTTATTAGAATTTGAAATGTTGTTCCATGTGAGTGATGTAGGCACCAAAAAGAGTTGTGGATTGGGGAAAATGTTAATGGGCATATGAGGCCAAAAGATGACTACTGATTTTTCTTATTCTTGTAAATTTTTAGGGAGATAAAGCCTAAAAGAAATCAATCACCATGCTATATTTGGGCTGACAATGTCAAATGCGTCCTCCACTAGCATCCAGCTTTGCACCTAAACGTAGTAGATATTCAAATATCTCTCCTTCTCACTACGATTCTCAGTGAGTGAGTGACTATTCGATCAGCAGGCAATTGTTGGCTTGTTGCGTGCAGTTGAGCACCCTACTACCCATCCCTCCCTCTTTCATTATAATGAATAACCTTATGACATCTGCATGACCCCCTTGTCCTTGAAGCTCTCTCTCTCTCTCTCTCTCTCTCTCTCTCTCACACACACACACACACCCTCTACTTTTCTTCAATGTCATTGCTTTGTCTTACAAGTTATCATAGTTTATAGAAACAAACAAGTTATCATGAGAGTTGAAAATGAATTATTATACTATGATAAATATTAATTCTTTAAATGCATAACTTTCTTTTTACCTTTCACAAATTATGGTCATAACTCATATGCTGTGCAACCAAACCAATTTACTTTTTTCTTTTGCGTAATAAGGTAAACATAGATCCACATTTTCAACTCTAACATTAGGTATAAAATCTTTAAGTAAATCACATATACGTCTGCAAATCACATATATTATGTAAATTAAATGTTTTTCTGAGAGTTTGAATTTAGGACATTTGTATTTAGGACTCGTCCTATGTTCACCCTTTATCATTGAATCGAATGGGATTGAATATCTTGAATCGTTGGTAATATGCAATCAAGACACAAAGGAAGATGCCAAGTTCTTCAAAAATTGAAAAGTAAGACCCTAGCTAGCTAGTACTAATTTAATTAGTGGGTGTTGTTGGCATTCTTTGTCAAGCAACACAGGATCATTGAGTACTGAGAGCTTCTAGTGGCCAAGTCATAAAAGTGACCTACTAAAATAACTTGTGAAAGGGCCAAAAGGGAGAACGTACATCTTGGAACAAAAATAAAGGCGGCAGCTGGGAAGCTAAGTATTTAGACCCATGATTGCCTACATAAGTGAGGCCATGGCCACCGACATGATGGCTAGCTAGCTTAATTTTTGAGCTATGCCTTTGAAAAATTGAGGAACAAGTAACTAATTAAATAAATGAGATACTTAGATTAAAAAACATGATGATGACTGATCATCACTGATGAGTGATGATCATAGAGTTGTCATGGATCACAAACAATGAGTTTTTTAATGGAATAGTAGAATTGCATACTTTGAAAAAAGGGTTATGAATGCATGCCATGAAGGCTTCCAAAATGTGCAGTACTGCAGGGTTAATAGGTTACATGAATATGGGCAATCGGACATAATGAGTTTTCAAATTAATTATGGTAAAGGCACATATAGGAATAGGGTCAGTGAAATCAGTGACCAATAAACTATTTCAAAATTCACATAACCCAACTCTAGGAAGACAAAGATCATTGCTAATCCCTTTGGCCTAGCCCCACACGCATTGCTCATTTCAACCCATGAATCATCCACTAGCTATTTTAACTGGAAACTAAAGGGTCAGTACGTGCCAATTGACCTAGTGATCAATGGGGATCAAGAACATTGGATTAGATGTAGCCAACATGTGGCCCCACCTTGCTAGAGTTATGAATCTTGAAGCTCTTATGAACCTACATTTGTTTAAAGGAAAAT
This sequence comes from Dryas alaskensis, assembly GCA_026122645.1. Taxonomy (NCBI): domain Eukaryota; kingdom Viridiplantae; phylum Streptophyta; class Magnoliopsida; order Rosales; family Rosaceae; genus Dryas; species Dryas alaskensis. The sequence continues at coordinate 1,356 of JAOTQX010012243.1, read as the reverse complement.
AGCCTTTTTTTTTTGTTTTCTCTTGACAAAAGAACCTGCAAACTAAAAGTCTAAAACCACTGTGCTCCTATCACAACCCAGACCCCACAAATCAAATTTAAGGAGATGCTAACGAGTATCAAACTTTTTTTTTTTTATTTGGTTACATAGGAGGTAATTGAACCATGTTGTTATCCTAATCTTAATCCTAATCCTAATTTAATACTTCATCCATCTTTACTACATTGATTAATCTTAAGAGTTTAAGAATAACTAATATTAACTAAAGTATCCTCTAAAAAAAACAGATAGTGCGTTATGTGTGATTTTCTAGTAGTTTGCCATACGTACATGTGAATGAGTAAAGTGCTCTACCATTAGGATTATAGGTCCTAGTTAATTAGTATACTCAGATTAAAGATTTGGGTGGTTAACTGTGAAGCAGACAGGATGACTTTTCCAATTTCTCTAACATAATTGCATTGCTTTAATCTCACTTTTAACATCCAATTATAGGGTGAAATCCTAAGATAAGACAGTTGCGCGTGCAAATGAAAGATGTGGTAATCAAATCTAAATATCTAATATTCTAATCAAATCTAAGCATGGTTGTAAACAGTCTTGTGTTGAAGATGCTTTGATTTGGACATTATAGGGCAAATAATTAGAACCATCAAACTAGGATTTCTGCAAATCATTATTGCCGAAAGAGAGAAAACCATGCCCCACCACATGATCCCACATCAAAACCACGTTTTTGGGCCTCTAATTTACTTTACCTGGTTTGTGTTTAAACTTTAAACCAAGATTATGCACAAGCCCAAATATGTATATTAGGCCCAAATGGGGCTATGACCATAGAAGGCCCAAACACTATTAATAAACAGGCTGATAATTTGGGCCAAAGTTTTCATAAATGCCCAAAGCCCAGGCCAATAAATGCCCTCCAGGTTTATTAAGAAGATTTGAAGTACCCAAAATACAGATAATTTTGGAATTGGCTGACGTCTTAGGCAGAATCTAAGGTAGGGATGTTTGTAGGTGCAAAACCGTTTAAATATATTTTTGGTAAATTCGCATTTGATCTAATATAAATTGGATTATAGATTGGGTTTTTTTTTTTAAAGTCCATTTTTAAAAATTTACTATTCATCCGGCCCAACCGCTACAGTAAACTACTGTAGCGGCCCACTTTTAAAAAAACCGTTACTGTAGTAACGGCGTTACTGTAGCGCGCTACAGTGTTTCTAAAATGCAATTTTTTTTCTTTATTTCAGTGCCATTTAGTACATAAATTACTAAAAAAAAAAAAAATCATAATTTAGGTATTTTTTATTTCATAAACATGTTAAATAATAACCAACATAAAACACAAAA
>JAOTQX010012195.1:0-14528 GCA_026122645.1 Dryas alaskensis | reverse complement strand
TGACCAAACCGTCCTTTTATTCCATTTATTTGATAACAATTATAAAACCAAACGATTTCTGATTGAGTTGATTTTTTACAGAAATGATCTTTAATAAGTGATCTAAAACATGAACGGTTCCAATCTTGAGCCTACATTGCCAAATAAGCATTTTTGGTGGGTGGAGTGACCTGCAGGTACTCCTGGGGGTGACCTAAGCACTACCCTAGAGTTAATATTACGATGAATCGTCATCTAACTAAAGGTCCATATATTTGTAATTAAAAAAAAAATTAAAGGGCATCACTTCCGTCCACTTGTAGTAATAGCTTGCACGCACCTCCTTATCAAATAGGATACTTTATAATGGGGCGGATCCGTGGCATCCTATTTTTTACACAAGTTTTTAATGGGGTCTACTCCATATAGGATTTCAACGATCTGAACCGTCTATTTTTTAGGTTTCCATTAAAAGATCATTCTTGCAAAAAATTAGGTGAATCAGAAACCATTTATCTACAAAGATTAAATGGTAAATATTTTCAAGTGTTTATTTTGTTGACTATTTCATCTTTGTAAGTAAATGGTTTATGATTACCAAATTTTTTGTAAGGATGATCTTTTAATAGAGACTTAAAAAATAAATAGTTTGGATCGTTGAAATCCTATATGGAATGGGCCTCATTGAAAACTTGTGTAGAAAACAGGATGTCACAGATCCTTCTCCATTTATAATTAATTAGAAGGGTACTTCTGAGATCTAACGTGTTTTTGCATAGATCAGCCCTTGAGATCTCATAAATTACAAAAAAACCCTCATGGAAAGTGGATGCCAACTATGCTCATATGCATTGAGTAATATGTTTCTGCTTTGAAAATGACAAGGTTGCCCTTATTAAACTTGGATGTCAACTACGATCTTTTCCTTTGCCACATGTTGCTCCAAGACCCATATCACATGTCACCACCTATCGACGCCACGTGGCATCGACCACCCACTTGACCACCAAAGGCCACCATCGAGCCTTTGCCAGACCACTACTAGATCTTCGCTGGACAACAGTCGAACCTTCGCCGAACCACCATCAAACCTTTGTTGGACCACCACCATATGTCACTCATCTCTATATTGTCCACGCGCCATGTGTCATCTCCTTTTTGTCTATGCACAATGTGTCATCGTCATTCCATGTTACTCACTGCCACATGTATTCTCCATGGTATGGGAAAAAAAAAATTACTTTGTTTGTAGTTGGGAGGATTTGAACGCCTAACTTTATACTTCAAAGAAGTGCAACCCACCATCAAAGAAGTGTGACCCACCATCTGAGCCAAATGTTGGTTTTTATAAGGCCAAATTACACTTTTGGTCCCTGTACTTTTACTATATTTCCACTTTGGTCATGTACTTTATTTTTGGCGATTTTGGACCTGTAATTTCTATATGATAAGCAATTAAATCCAAATAGTTAACATTATTTAAATTGTTGTGGCAAAAGAAAAAACATCGTTTAAATTGTTGACGGAAAATCCGACGTGGAAGCACGTGCTTCGCACATGAGTGACATCTCGAATCTTTTAGTCCACCCAGATGCCTATTTAAACTCTTACTCGCCATTTAACATATTCAGTTTGACATTAAAATTTCTTATTTTTCTTTGTTGATTGCGTATAAGGGCAGGTATAGACTTATATAGGCATCCAAGGTAGAGTAAGATGTCTGAAATGTCACTCACGTACAATGCACGTCGAATTTTCCATCATCGATTTAAACGAGATTAACGATTTAGACTAATTAATTGTCATCGTATTGAAAGTACAAGATTGAAATTTTCAAAATTAAAAGAACAGAACCAAAGTGGAAATTTCATGAAAGTACAAGGACCAAAAGTGTCATTTGGCCTTTTTATAATAGTTATATTATAGTATACAATCGTATAATATTGTTGACAAAAAATTCGACGTGGAAGCACGTGCTTCGCACATGAGTGACATCTCGAATCTTTTAGTCCACCTAGATGCCTATTTAAGCCCATTCTCGCCATTTAATAAATTCAATTTGACATTGAAACTTCTTATTTTTCTTTATTGATTGCATATAAGGGCAGGTATAGACTTCTATAGGCATCCAAGGTAGAGTAAGATGTCTGAAATGTCGCACGTCGAATTTTTCATCATCGATTTAAACGAGATTAACGATTTAGACTAATTAATTGTCATCGTATTGAAAGTACAAGATTGAAATTTTCAAAATTAAAAGAAGAGGACCAAAGTGGAAATTTCATGAAAGTACAGGGACCAAAAGTGTCATTTGGCCTTTTTATAATAGTTATATTATAGTATACAATCGTACAATAGGGTTTATAAAAGTTTCATGACTAAGTGACATTAGCAGTTGTCATACAATCACAATTTGAATTTGTAAAGGGTTAAGGTTTATAATGATTTTTTGGGGTTTATAAATGTTTGGTAGTGTTCAAAGGGTTTAAGATTTAGGGTTTAGTACATTTTTATAGTGTAAATACGCCATCTTAGTATATCAACATTTCAATAACTGTAACTATGGTGCAGTTACAAAGAATAAGGGTTTAGGATTGACAAGTTAGAGATTGGACACCAGATGCTAGAAAATAAATTACTCTGAACAGTAAACAAAATTATAAAATTTAAATCCCATAAATTTTGGGATTTAAATCTCATGAATATCATTTTAAAACATATTAAATAATAATATAGACAATTTTGAAATAAAAATGTTTATGTGACAGAAAATGATTTGATTACGAATTCTTAAAACACCATTGGCTTTAGTTTAAACATTGTTCTACTAAGGTATATACCTAAGCCTAAGATTTCCTAATATTTATCCATATTCTTTGGAGGGATCATGCATTGCATTATCGCATTCATTCTGCATATATATGCATTGAATTGCATTCATTCGATTTGTATACATTTTTTCATCTTGTATTGCATTGCATACAGCTTGCATTTCATATTGCATTAATACTTTTACATATTGAATTTCCTTTCTTATTACATGAAATCTTGTGTTGCATCATTCCGCATGTAGTTGCTTTGTTTACATCAGAGCAAACTTTCAATCCCATTATGTGTTATATTATGTTGTCCATCTTGCATGATGGCATATTTGGAGTAAAGCGAAGTAAAACGTTCAAGTCTGAGCAGGTTTCAAGGATTTCTCACTTATACGGATTTGGAAAGAGTGAAAGCCAAAACACTTAATCCAAAATCCAAAGTGTAAGCCAAGACTAAACCTTTTGAATTTTATTCAGGTGCGAACGAGCGAACATGCGAACGTTCCGCCGAACGCTCAGTAATACATTTTTTACAACGGTCGAGTGTTACACTGATCGCTTGGCGCTGGGTACGAATGTGCAGACATCCACACCTGAATGGACCTGAAACCTTTTACTTTAGGCTTATTCATGGATTTGCTCTCTGAAACTAAGTTTTTTTTTTTTTTTTCTCACTTTGTCCCCTGAAAATTAAATCCTCTCACTTTGTCCCCCGAACTTTACACTCTCATCTACACCCTCAACTCCATCCATTTTCTGGAGTTCTAGAGCTCCGTTTTGAGTGATCTTTATATGGTTGTAAACAGTAAATGTATAGCTTCAAAAAGAGTATAAGATTGCTGATTTTGGTGGAGATTTGATATGTCAAAAGTCGGGCTAAAGTTGAGATAAAAACTGGATTAATAGATGAAGTTGACGAAACTTGGCTATTGGGAGTTATTTGTAAAGTTTGGGGGGGCAAAGTGGGAGGATTTAACTTTCATGGGACAAAGTGAAAAAAAAAAAGTTAGTTTCAGGAGACAAATCTATGAATAAGCCTTTACTTTATTCGGTAAGGTTATTAAGTTACAAAGGCTATCATGATCTTAATTGGATCTGGAAAGACTAAGATAAAGTCTTTCGTAAACGTTCGATCCGGGATTTGAGTGCCCTTTTGGCTTCCAAATATCTTCTATTAACTTGAAACTAAGTTGATAGGGGTAATTGAACTCTAGATTTAGGAGACAAAGTGAAAAAATTTTATGTGGCAACATCTCAACCATAAAATATATTTGATGGTTTGAGACTAAAAGTCATGTATAGTCTGGTAACCACAAAAAACCAGTAGAAGATCCAGTTCGTTAATTCTAATTGTTTTATTCCAAAGCAATCCAAACCAAGGATATCTATTGCACGATTTCTATGAAATTGTCACTGCAATAAATTGTTTACCACCAAGTTTGGGATGAACGGTTGTGATTCCTCTAACTTAGGACACAAACATTTTTTTTTTTTCGGACAACAAGGACACAAGCATATTTAATCATATATAAACAAACCTTAGAATGAGATTTCATGGTATTTCATCCTTTTGGGAAAGTGATTAATATTGGATCCCCTGGCCGGTTCAAGATCTCTTGAATATATATGAAAATAAGTAATGGAGACCATGATCGGTTTAGTGTCAGAAATTCGAAGCAGATCCATTGATCTCAAATGATAATTGTGAAACAAATTAGGTCTTGGATAATCTTCAGTTCTTCACTGAATAGAAAAAATAAACGATAAATCAATAACACATAAGCATGGAAGCTCTATTCTTACAAAAAATGAACAAACATGAAAATACAGAATTGCCTATCGTTTTTCCTGTTCTCATGAGATGTATGTATATAGTATAGCGCAATGCAGAAAACGTCATTCTTTATATAAAACTATACACCTATATATACAGTCCACACCCACGTACGTACACCACTGGCAAGTCTGGCAAAGTTTCGTCATCACCCAACTATATATCTATATATGTGTGTGTGTGTGTGTGTGCATATTATCTCAAACAATAATCAAACCAATCCCAGCTTACAAGAGAATACAAGTTGAAACATTTTTTTACTTCCAGGCAGTAGTGGACCTAGAAATTTTTATTCATGGGGCCAAGATAAGAAGAAATTTTCATATAAATTTTTCTTGAGAGAAAATAACTCTCAAACATTCCCAATTGCCGTTACTTTAGTTTTTTCAGACATTTTATCAAGCATTTTACCATCACACTTAAAGAAAACATTAAAGAACAAGTTGATATGATAGATAAATATATGTGTGGATAAATTGTGAGAGGGGGCAACTGCCCACACTGGACCCTTAATGGGTCTACTTCCAGGTCATTTGTATTTTCCAATTAGTCAAAAGTCGTTACTCATATGTTAACAGTGGCGTAGCCATGAATTAATCATAATCGGTGCATGATTGCGAGGAGCAGTTTCACTTAAAAATTAAAGCAAATAAGGTCTAATTCTTTTGTTTGGAAGGATAATGAGGTTAGGCCCATATTATAGGGGTAAAACAACCAGGCTATGCAAATGTGGCTCCGCTACTATATACTGAGACACATTTTCAAGTACAAACCAGGCTGCATTTTGATGCATTGATTGAGTGCTAAGATATGAATCTCTTTCCAATTTCCAGATCACACAGACTTGTGAATTAGAGTCAGTAGCATCCCATCATTTCAGATCCAAAATCCAAATCCATATTCTAAATTGTTTTATTAACCATGCAAAATTTTGGCAATCACCTTGCATGATTATCTACTACAGATGCAAAATTATCCTTTGCATGTGTTTCTGGACCATCCCTGAAAATTTCATTAATTGTGATTTGTGGCCTTAAAGATAAAAAGCCAAATCTTCCAGGCATAATTTGGGAGGAACTTAATTGATCTTCTATTGTCCTAACGATCCCATTTCATCTGATTATTCCAGTACTTGAGAAAATTACTAAAGCAGTTGTAATATGGTCTTACTCAACCTGATGTTTTTACATGCGTCAATCAGAAGGTGAGAAATGAGCAAAATAACAACCAGGGAGCACACACTAGCTAAGTGAATAAAAAAAAATCAGAGCAGAAGTGTTACCATCCACCAGGATGCCCCACATAAACCACTAAGCTCATAAGCCCTCCGGGGGCCAGGATATTTCTTGCAACTTCCAATGCCTTTTGTGTTGTTTCTGACTCTGTCATTATTGTTTTGTCACCACCAGGAAGAAAGCCTAGGTTGAAAGTAACAAGCCTAATAACACCCACAGAATCAAATTCTGCCTCATCTGGAAGCAAATTTATCTCTAAGAAACAAAAAGAAAAGAAAAAAGAAACAATATGGTTGACAATACTCGATCCCATGCTAAATTGCTATATGAATCCTTGAGAAAAAGTGCAAATATCATACACACAGACCGACTTTAATAAAGAGCCAAAATAAGTAGGTAATCCTAGACAGTCAAATCTAGGATTAAAATACTCATACTTTTGAGTGTTTTAATCCTGGACATTATAAGAATTTAAAGGCATAGGATTCATAATTAATAAAGAACATAATAATAGTTAATAAAGAACATAATTAAGAAAGTACATAATTCTCAAATGAGTGCGTACAACATCGCTGTTTCGTGTGCCAAATTTTATTGTATTATTTATATAAAATATATAATATATGTTTAAGTTGCAAGTGCATGTATATCCTAGCTCAGCCTGTCACCAAGTAAGACGGGAAGAACATAAACTGCGTCCAGGTTCAATGAATTTGAAGGTGTTGAATTTCTGAGTTCCATATTTAAGTGTTTGTTTGATGGATAAGAATACGAAATGTATATATATATATATATAGAGGAATGCTTTAGAACTAACTAGTTAGTAAGATAATATAATGCTAACTATCATTTTGAGCCCACTACACAATGTAATTTCATGATCTGAACCGTTTACTTTTTAGGCTCTCATTCAAAGATCATCCTTAAAAAAAAGTAATAAAATCGGAAATCGTTTAGCCAACTAATAGTAAGCTAATTGTGCTCATGTAAATGGACGAACACAAGTTTTTCAATAAAATATGAAATGATTGTAATGATGATCGAATGACTAAATAATTTCTAATTTGGTTGATTTTTTGCAAAATTAATTTTTAAATGGATACTTAAAATATGAATGGTATGGATTATGAGATTACATTGTTTAGGGGGCCCAAAATAGTAGTTAGTTTTGTATTATCTTACTAACTAGTTAGCTCTAGAGCATTTATATATATACAGGCTCCTTCTATTGAGGTATACCTCAACTTGTTTATGTTGAGGTATGACCTTGTTGGGGCCCACACGAGTCGTGTTGTGTCGATCCGAACCGCTCACAAGAATCATTTTCATTGATAGATCATCCTTGCAAAAAATTAGCCAAATCGGAAATCATTTGTCTATCTAACTTTGATAAAACAAATGGACGGTTTCATCGAAAATATTTGATTCGTCCATTTATTTGATCAAAGTTAGATAGGCAAATGATTTCCGATTTGGCTAATTTTTTGCAAGAATGATCTATCAATGAAGATGATTCTTGTGAACGGTTCGGATCGACACAACACGACTCGTGTGGATCCCAACAAGGTCATACCTCAACATAAACAAGTTGAGGTATACCTCAATAGAAGAAGTCGTAGAAAAGTTGCCAACAAGAGATTGAGTCTTGCTTCTTGAATCTTCACTCTTCTTAAACATGTACTGAAGGACAGGCGTTTCTGTTTTTTTTTTTCATGGAATATTTCAGTTGAGTTTAATTAGGTATATCATATATGTTCTATTGTATAAGTTTTGCATGCTTGGAGTTAAGGACAATACTTGGGTCACCCCCGGTGACCTCCATATACACCCACCCTCCCAAAAATATATGCTTGTTCGACAGTGCAGGCTCAAGATCGGAACTGTTTATTTTTTAGATCACCTATTAAAGATCATTTCTGCAAAAAATCAATTCAATCAGAAATCGTTTGGTTATATAATTGTTATCGAATAAATGGACAGTTTGTATTTAAAGAGTGGTTTCTTGACCAAACCGTTCATTTATTCCATTTATTCAATAATAGTTATATAACTAAACGATTTCCAATTGACTTTATTTTTTTTGCAAATCGAGATGATCTTTAATAGGTGATCTAAAACATAAACAGTTCTGATCTTCAGCCTGCATTGCCGAATAAGCATTTTTTGCAGGTGGGGTGACCTGTAGTACCCCTGGGGGTGACCCAAGCACTACCCTGGAGTTAATATTACGATGAATGGTCATCCAAATAAAGGTCCATATATTTGTAATATAAAAAATTAAAGGGCATCACTTCCGTCCACTTGTAGCAATAGCTTGCATGCACCTCCTTGCCAAATAGGATACTTTATAATGGGGTGGATCCGTGACATCCTACTTTTTATACAAGTTTTTAATGGGGCCCACTTTATATAGGATTTTAACGATCTAAACTGTCTATTTTTTAAGTCTCCATTAAAAAATCATTCTTGCAAAAAATTAGTTAATCAGAAATCATTTTACCTACAAAGATTAAATAATCAACATTTTCAAGTGTTTATTTTGTTGACTATTTTATCTTTGTAGGTAAATGGTTTATGATTACCTAATTTTTTGTAAGAATGATCTTTTAATAGAGACTTAAAAAATAGATATATAGGTTCGGATTGTTGGAATCCTATATAGAGTAGGCCCTATTGAAAATTGTGTCAAAAATAGGATGTCACAAATCCTTCTCCATTTATAATTAATTAGAATGGTATTTCTGAGATTTAACGTATTTTTGCATAGATTAGCCCTTGTGCATTGAGTAATCTATTTCTGCTTTGAAAACGACAAAGTTGCCCTTATTAAAATTGGATGTCAACTTCAATCTTTTCCTTTGCCACATGTCGCTCCAAGACCCCTATCACATGTCACCACATATCGACGCCACGTGGCATCGACCACCCATTTGACCACCAAGGGCCACCATTGAACCTTCACGTACAGGACCACCATTGAGCCTTTGCCAGACCACTACCAGACCTTCGCTGGACAACAGTCGAACCTTCGTTGAACCATCATCAAACCTTTGTTGGACCACCACCATGTGTCACTCATCTTCATATTGTCCAAGCGCCATGTGTCATCTCCTTGTTGTCTATGCACAATGTTTCATCGCCATATATTCCATGTTACTCACGCCACATGTATTCTCCATAGTATGGGAAAAAAAATTAGTTTGTTTGTAGTTGGGAGGATTTGAACACACCTAACTTTATACTTCAAAAGAAGTGCAACCCACCATCTGAGCCAAATGTTGGTTTTTATAATGCCAAATGACACTTTTGGTCCCTGTACTTTTACGAAATTTCCACTTTGGTCCTGTACTTTTATTTTTGGTGATTTTGGTCATGTACTTTCTATATGATAGCAATTAAATCTCAATAGTTAACATCATTTAAATTGTTGACAGAAAATCTGACGTGGAAGCACGTGCTTCGCACATGAGCGACATCTCGAATCTTTTAGTCCACCTAGATGCCTATTTAAACTTTTACTCGTCATTTAACATATTCAGTTTGACGTTGAAACTTCTTATTTTTTCTTATTGATTGTGTATAAGGGCAGGTATGAGCTTATATAGGCATCTAAGTGGAGTAAGATGTCTGAAATGTCACTAATATGTAATGCACGTCGAATTTTTCATCATCAATTTAAACGAAATTAACGATTTGGACTTAATTGCTATCGTATTGAAAGTACATGACTGAAATTGCCATTTGGTCTTTTTATAATAGTTATATTATATATAGTGTACAACCGTACAATAGGGTTTATAAGAGTTTCATGACTAAGTGACATGCATTAGTCGTTGTCATACAATCACAATTTGAATTTGTAAGGGGTTAAGGCTTATAATGATTTTTTGGGGTTTATAAATGTTTGGTATATAGTGTTCAATGGTGTTTAAGATTTAGGGTTTAGTACGTTTTTATAGTGTAAATACACCGTCTTAATTAGTATATCAACATTAATTTCAATAACTGTAACTATATGGTGCAGTTACAAATAATAAGAGTTTAGGATTGACAAGTTAGAGATTGGACACCAGATGCTAGAAAATAAACTCTGAACATTAAACAAAATTCTAAAATTTAAATCCCATAAATTTTGGGATTTAAATCTCATGAATATCATTTTAAAACATATTAAATAATTAATAATATGGACAATTTTGAAATAAAAATGTTTATGTGATAGAAAATGACTTGATTAATTACGAATTCTTAAAACACCGGCTAGTTTAAACATTGTTCTACTAAGAGACCTAAGCCTAAGATTTCCTAATATATATCCATATTCTTTGGAGGGATCCTGCATTGCATTATTGCATTCATTCTGCATATGCATTGAATTGCATTCATTCGATTTGTATACATTTTTCCTCTTTTATTGCATTGCATACAGCTTGCATTTCATATTGCATTAATACTTTTACATATTGAATTTCCTTTCTTACTAAATGAAATCTTGTGTTGCATCATTCCGCATGTAGTTGCTTTGTTTACAACAGAGCAAACTTTCAATCCCATTATGTGTTATATTATGTTGTCCATCTTGCATGATGGCATATTTGGAGTACGTAAAGCGAAGTAAAACGTTTAAGTCTGAGCAGGTTTCAAGGATTTCTCACTTATACGGATTTGGAAAGAGTGAAAGCCAAAACACTTAATCCAAAATCCAAAGTGTAACCCAAGACTAAACCTTTAATTAATGTACTTTATTCGGTAAGGTTATTAAGTTACAAAGGCTATCATGATCTTGGATCTGGAAAGACTAAGATAGAGTCTTTTGAAAACGTTCGATCCGAGATTTGAATGCCCTTTTGGCTTCCAAAGATCTTCTATTAACTTGAAACCAAGTTGATAGGGATAATTGAACTCTGGATTTAGGTGACAAAGTGAAAAAAATTTATGTGGTAACATTTCAACTATAAAATATATTTGATAGGTTGAAACTAAAAGTCATGTATAGTCAGGTAACCACAAAAAACCAGTAGAAGATCCAGTTTGTTAATTCTAATTGTTTTATTCCAAAGCAAGGATATCTATTGCACGATTTCTATGAAATTGTCACTGCAATAAATTGTTTACCACCAAGTTTGGGATGAACGGTTGTGATTCCTCTAACTTAGGGCACAAGCATTTTTTTTTTCTTTTTTTTACTTTTTTTGGCAACAAGGACACAAGCATATGCATATTTAATCATAAACAAAGAATGCTGCTATTTGCACACCTATTTTTTTCTTTTTGCACACCCCTACTAACTTGTTTTGTGAAATTACTTAATTGATATAAAGAGAAATTACCTTAAAAGACAACCCACATTATTAAAAAAAAAAAAAACCTCTCCTTGCACACCCCAAACCCAACACTCCTAAACCACAACTACACACCCCACCCTCAACCTTATCTCCAACCACAACCAAAACACACCCCAACCATGACCCCACCTCCATCTCAAAATTGCCGACACCCACATCCCGCCATCAACCCACCTTCATCGCTGCCCATGCATCCTTTCTCCACCATAGCCATTGGAAGTTGGAGGCATGCCCTAACCTAAAATTTTTGAATTTGAATGTAAATCTAATGCTTTCTTATCTAATTTCAATTGGTTAATCAATCATAATACCTTTTTTGTCTGTTTGCGATGATTTAAAGTGAGGTTTTTTAGAGTGCAAGAGTGAATTTTCTGATTATTCATTTTCGGATTCGTAGGTCGTTCGACACTGGTCTGCTGAACATTTCGGTTTCGTTCAGTAGTAAGCTGTCGAACCTTTCAGTTTCGTTCGGTAGTAAGCTGCCGAACGAAACTGAAAAGTTCGACAACTTACTACCGAATGAAACCAAAATGTTCGGTAGCTTACTACCGAATAAAACTGAAATGTTCGGTAGACTAGTGCTGAACGACCTGCGAAACCCTACAACTCAAACCCGAAATTTCAATCTTGAAATCCAGAAAACCAGCACTCCAAATTATCTCAAACATAAAAAAAATAGGTCTTTAGATGGATTAACCAATTTAAATTTGATAAAAAAACCTAGATTTTCATATGAATCAAAATAATTTAACTTAAGGCATAACTATGGTGTTGACAACGATGGCTATCGCTATGTGTTCTTGGCTAGGATTGGGTGGGCATGAGATTGGGGGTGAGGGTGTGTATTGTCTGAAAAGGTTGAGTGGGTGTGTTTGAATAGATTCGGTGGGGTGTGTAAGAGAAATTTAGTAAGATTAATGAGATTGGGGATATTTTGGTAATGAGAGGGGTGTGTTAAGGAGAAATTTTACATTTTAAAAAATAATATAAGGTGTGTAAGAGAAAAATGTGTGCAAAAAGAAAAAAAAAAAAAAAAGGTATTCAAATAGCAGTTGTCTATTAAACTTAGAATGAGATTTCATGGTATTACAACCTTTTTGGGAAAGTGATTAATATTGGATCCCCTAGCCGGTTCAAGATCTCTTGAATATATATGAAAATAAGTAATGGAGACCATGATCGGTTTAGTGTCAGAAATTCGAAGCAGATCCATTTCTCAAGTGATAATTGTGAAACAAAGTCTTGGATAGTCTTCAGTTTTTCATGTTGAGAGTAATGTGGAGCAATGTCCCACATCGGAAAACTAGAGCTTAGCATATGTGCTTATAAGTCTTGGGCCTCTCCACCCATTGCCAATTGGTTTTGGGTTGGATGCTCTAATTCTATCATGGTATCAAAGCCAGGTTATCCGCGTGTAAAACCCAACGGCCACACGTGCTCCCACGTCACCCAATACAATTTGTTCACGTGTAAGGCTCAAAATATCATCACACGTGCGGGGGCGTGTTGAGAATAATGTGGAACAATATCCCACATCGGAAAACTAGAGCTTAGCATATGTGCTTATAAGTCTTGGGCTTCTCCACCCATTGTCAATTGGTTTTGGGTTGGATGCTCTAATTCTATCACTTCACTGATCGAATAGCAAAAATAAAGGATAAATCAATAACACATAAGCATGGAAGCTCTATTCTTACAAAAAATTAACAAACATGAAAATACAGAATTGCCTATCGTTGTTTTCATGAGATGTATGTATGTAGTATATATATAGCGCAATGCAGAAAACGTCATTCTTTATACAAAACTATACACCTATTATATACAGTCCACACCCACGTACGTACACCAATGGCATAGTTTCGTCATCACCCAACTATATATCTATATATGTGTGTGTGTGTGTGTGCATATTATCTCAAAGAATAATCAAACCAATCCCAGCTTAATTACAAGAGAATACAAGTTGAAACATTTTTTTTACTTCCAGGCAGTGGCGGACCTATAAATTTTTATTCGTGTGGGCAAGAAAAGAAGAAATTTTCATATAAATTTTTCTTGAGAGAAAATAACTCTCAAACATTCTCAATTATCCTTACTTTAGTTTTTTCAGACATTTTATCAAGCATTTTGCCCCCACACTTAAAGAAAACATTAAAGAACAAGTTGATATAATAAATAAATATGTGTGGATAAATTGTGAGAGGGCCAGAGGGGGCAATATTTGCCCACACTGGACCCTTAATGGGTCTACCCCTACTTCCAGGTCATTTGTATTTTCCAATTAGTCAAAAGTCGTTACTCATATACTAACAGTGGCGTAGCCAGGAATTAATCATAATCGGCGCATGATTGTGAGTACAGCATTTGAAGTGTTTGGGGTTTTAAGTGAAACTGCAAAAAACAAAGCAGTTTCACTTAAAAATTAAAGCAAATAAGGTCCAATTCTTTTGTTTGAAAGGATAATGAGGTTAGGCCCATATTATAGGGGTAAAACAATCAGGCTATTGGGGTCATGCGACCCCGATGCGAATGTGGCTCCGCCAGTATATACGCTACTATATAAAGACACATTTTCAAGTACAAACCAGGATGCATTTTGATGCATTGATTCATGAGTGCTAAGATATGAATCTCTTTCCAATTTCCAGATCACACAGACTTGTGAATTAGAGTCAGTAGCATCCCATCATTTCAGATCCAAAATCCAAATCCATATCAATCCATTGATGTTAAATATTGTATTCCCAAACCACACGTAAAGAATCTTCCACACTCGCTTGACACCACCCACACAACGCTTGAAATAACAACCATAAAAAAAATAAAAAAAAAAAAAAAATAAATAAAAAAAGACTTAGAGTTCAGTTCATTTTATGAGTCTTTTTTAGACTAAGACCGGTAGTGATTTAAGGTTTTTAATTAAGTTCTTTTATTTTTCTTCTTTGACGACTTTATATTAGGTTTTAACTCTAAGAATTTTGAACTCCGCCCAAAATCTCATAGTTAAAACCTAACATGCAGCCTCTACAAAGCCCACTCTCCACCTTAGGTGGGGAAATACCCTTCAAATCGGGGAAGGATTTTATTATGAATTAAAATGATTTTTTTATAAATTATTATAAATTAAAAGGATTTTCTTATAAATTATTATAAATTAAAAGAATTATCTTATAAATTATTATAAATTAAAATAATTTTCTTATAAATTTTAGGCTTAATTATCGATTTACCACCCAAAACTGTAACTCATTCCTACTTTACCACCTGAAAGTTTTTTTGTCCCAGATTACCACCTGTAACTTACATCCGTGTC
>JAOTQX010012084.1:5000-14591 GCA_026122645.1 Dryas alaskensis | reverse complement strand
AGTTGTGGGCTTTATTTTGGGGGCTCTCTCTTGCTAAGGAGTTTGGTTGCTCTAATTTGCTTGTGGAAAGTGATTCTGTTGTGGCTGTTTTGTTGATTTCTAAGGATGTTGATAGTTCTCATCCTCTTTTTAGCCTTATTAATGTTGCAAAGTTCTTATTTCTGGTTTTGCTAGTTGTTTAATCTCCCATGTTTATAGGGAGCAAAATGCTGCGGCAGATTGCCTTGCTTCGCTGTGCTTTGGAAAGGAGCTGGGGATTCATTGGTTTGCTGTGCCTCCTGCTGATCAGGTCTTATCAATTTTGTTGGCTAATGCTTCAGGTTCCTCTTGTGCTAGAGCTGTGCTAGGCTAGTTTTTTTTCTTTGAGCTTTAGCCTTCCTTTGTACCGAAAAAAAAAAATGGCATATGTAACATTAATCTTCTATGTGCTTCCTAAATGAACAAGAGGAATTGTATATATATATTTATATATATTGCATTGGCATATGTAATATATAAAAATTTCTACTTTCCTATTTACTTTTCCTCACATGGAAGTTACATCAAAGAATCCTTTCAAATACATTGTTTGACCTCATAGGGAAAGAACAGATTATGAATATATAATATGCAACTGGAAGTACGTACGTTACACATAAATATGCAACGGATTATGAATATTTTATTATATCTTCTACTTTATGCTACACAAGAGCCAAAATTCTACCCCACCATTCATGCCAAAATTAATTAGATGTTAACTGGCATGCGTACTTCTGATGCAAACCACTGCAGCAACTTTCAAAGTACAAATATTCTTGTTGGTGATGTAACTCAAATTAACTGGTCATCGATCTCTTGTACTTCAAACCTTTCCTGTATGATTGCAAGGACCTTGCTTTGTAGGTTCTGACTGTATTTGAACTCTTTTTACATATAATTATTTATGATAGAATAATTTTACTCATGTAATAAAAAGAAGATCATATAATTTAGATTAGTACATTATCTATGTCTTTTTTTCTTTTTTTTGGCCTCTGCATTATCTATATCTTCAACTAAGATATTCACCACATAGTGCAGCCCCTGTTGAGAAAATATACATAATTTCCGGAAATCACCATCTTTGAACTTCAACCTTAGAGATTAAAGCAATGTGATGACTATGATTTAGTAAAGCCAAGTCCCATTAGTGAAGAAGTCATAGACAACTTCAAGAACATGAGGCTTAATTTGGTCCCAATAGGCGTGATAAGATAGGGATAGAAGATGTCATGTAAACCATCGAGTAAACATGAGGCTAAAAAGGTGTAATGACATTAGGAAAGGGTCGGTTTCCTATTCTTTTCCAATACTATTTTTTTTTTAAAATAGTTTTTGAATCACCAAACAAACAGTCTATAATTTTTAATCTGAGTCCTGTCTTTTCGATTTTGATTTTGCTTTCTTCATAAGTGGGCCGAAAATATCTCTTCCCTAACCATTTTGAGCCAAAAATTATTGTTCTATCTCCAAAACGGAGCCAATTGGCACAGGGCGTTTGAGCCCAGAATATCTTTTCCCTTTTTCTTTTTTGGTAAAATCTGTTCCTTATTGTATAAGTCATGTAATTAGTAAAAGAGAGAATGTTCTTTATTAATTTCAAAGGTAGGAGAACACATTAAATTGGTCTGCACAATAGTTAGCTCTTGACGAACAACAGACATTAGCAAAAAGAATATCCCCAAAATGCTTTCTCGAAAGAGTTGCATGCGAGAGCAATGAGAAGTGAAACTATGTATAGCATTTCCATCTGCATAAGTGTTCCATACTAGGGAAACTACATTTTTAAAAGGACAGTGCCTGGCTTCTTAAAAGTAATCGAACCATTCCTATTTACTAGTCAATCAGAATTTGACATGTAGTAAGCTATAAGGAGGAATTAGTCATTAGAAAAAAGAGAAGGACTAAATATTAGATACGTACTAAACTACGAAAATGAATGTCTACTAATGCCGTTTTTTGGAGAAACTTGTCCAAAATTCCAATATAAACTGACGGATAGGTGTCAATCATCTGATTCATGATGGGATGAATTTTTTCGAATAACATCAAGATATACTTAACTAAGAACATTTAGGGCGTGTTTGGATTAAGGTTTTGCATGGGGTGGATTTGAATTTGGAACCCAAATCCAAATACACCTGTTTGGGTTTAATTTGGGTCCGTTTGGATGGAAGAATTTCGTTGGGAGATCTTGGATTTTAGGCTCCTCAAATCCAAATCCTCCTCTTTGGGTTCAATTTAAGGAATGAATTTGGGTGGATTTTAGAGGTCCAAATCCATGAATTTCAAATTCCTTCTTAAACTAGTTATTTGAAATCCCACCGCTCCACTCTCTCTCTCCTTCACCTTTGGCGACCATTCCTCCTCTTTGGGTTCAATTTAAGGAATGAATTTGGGTGGATTTTAGAGGTCAGAATCCATGAATTTCAAATTCATTCTTAAACTAGTTATTTGAAATCCCACCGCTCCACTTTGTCTCTCCTTCACCTTTGGAGACCATTTCTGGCCACCACCTCTAGCGACCACTGCCAGCCATCGTTGCCAACAACCATCTCCGACCACCACCTTTGGAGGCCATCTCTGGCCACTATCTTCGGCGACCATATATCACCGGCGAATATCATCCTTGCTCCATGTTTTATTTTCTAAAAAATAAAGAGAAAGCTTGTGTGGTTGCTAGGGTTTGAACCCCCAACCTTATTCATAAGAAATAAAACCTTTAAAAGCTAAACTTGAATTTGTGTTTGTTATTTTAAATATATATCTTATATTGCTAAATAAATTAAAATAAAAATCATATTTCATATTTCATATTTTTTTTTTATTCTTAATCAAATGTGCATGTAAATTCCTAAACTGTCAAACAAAAATTTTTAAATTGAAATTCTCAATGAAATCTTCATATTTAAATTTTTTATCCAAACTAACAATAGAATTTCAAATCAAAGGATTTCAAATACAAGGATTTCAAATGCATAGATTTGAAATCCAAATTCAAATCCAAATCCAAGAATCCAAACGGACCCTTAAAGAAATTATTTGGATTTGGCCCAAATCCTAGATGGATTTGAAAGGGCCAAAGCCATGAATTAATCACAAGTACAAATAGTTATTTGAAATCCCACTCTCACTCTCCCTCACCTCCGGCCACCACCGCCGGCCACCTTCGGTGATCACCTTCACCTTGGCCAATCTCCTCCTTGCTCCATGTTTTATATCCTAAAAAACAAATACAAAGTGTACCTCTAGCCACCACTGCAGGCCACTTTCTCCCCAGCCGATCTCCTCCATGCTCCATGTTGTATTTTTCAATTCACCGAGCCATCATGCAACTATGTACCCTTCTTGGTCCATCCTATCAGACTCTCCTTTTGCAGGTTTTCAATCCGGCTCGACTTATCCTCCTCCTTCTTTTGATCCGACATGTATATTGACACTAGCGCTACTCATCACATGACAAGCAATGATGGCGTCTTGCATGATCCTAATACTTACAACGGTAATGACGTTGTTCTTCTTGGTAATGGTACATGATGCGCACCCTGCCTATAGCCCACACTGGTACCATTTCCCTCACTCTAGGCTCCTCTAAATTCCAATTAACCAATGTTTTTCATGTTTCATCTCTCAAAAAGAATTTACTTTGGTTGCTTGTTTTACAAAGGGTAACAATATATGTTCGTATTTCTTTTGAGCCTACTCATTTTACTATCTCTGACTTGTCTTATGGTATTCCTCTTTTTCATGGCCCATGTAAGGATGGTCGATCTATATCCCTTGTTCGTGTCGTCACCGCAAGCCTTAGTTGCAACCTTTTCCGCTTTGTGGCATAATCGCTTAAGTCATCTGTCTGCCGACATACTTTCTCGTTTGGCTTTATGTTCTTCTAGTTTAGGTCGTGTTACTAGGAATTTTTGTAAAACATGTGCTTTGGGGAAGTCCCCCAAACTTCCATTTATTCTAATAAATTACGCCGAATTGTCCTTTTTATTTAATTCATTTAGATGTTTGGATGTCGTCAATTTCTTCGATTCTGGATTATAAATATTATGTGTTGTTTACTGATGATTATAACTATTTTTCTTGGATTTACAAATGAAACATAAATCAGAGGTTTTCTCTCATTTTCGAAATTTTATTTCATGGTGCACAATATTTTTAGGCGTTCTATTAAATTTTTCCAAAGTGATGGTGGTACGGAATTTGTGAATTCCTCTTTTATTGATTTTTGTCATTCTCATAGGATTGTTCGACGTTTATATTGTGCACACACACCTCAACAAAATGGGTTTGCGGAACATAAGCATCGACACATTGCCACCATCACTCGCACTCTTCTTACACAATCCAATGCATCTTTTCCCTTGTGGATCGAGGCGGCTTTAACTGTCGTTCTTCTCATCAATATTTTGCCTACACCAGTCCTAGCTAGGTTGGTCTTCTCCATATCTTCGTCTATTTCGTCGGTCTCCTCATTATTCGTCTCTTCGCACGTTTGGATATGCTTGTTATCCGTACCTAAGGGCTTATACTACTAACAAATTGGCATCTCGTTCCAAAGAATGCATTTTTGTAGATTACAGTGATCATTACAAAGGCTACTATTGCTTGGATTCTCTCACCAACCAAGTCTACACTTCGCGCCATGTTATCTTTGCTGAGCAAAGTTTTCATTTTGCTCGTGCATGCCTAAGTCGATAGCACCCTTGGAGGAGCCTTTGGAGCTTCATCTAGTTGCATTGCCACTCATACTGCCCCTACCTACTAGTGTTCCTGCTCCACCTCCTATTCAGCTGCCTGCCTGCCTACACCACCCCCGGGCCCTCCCTCTCCACCTCCCTCACCGAGCAAAATATATATACAAGTGATCTTTGCATGTACTAGAAAAATCAAGTAATGCACATGCACAATGCAATGGAAAAGTGCCTATTATGGATCGAATATCCAATATGGAAAATTGACAGGGAATTGCTATGCACTTCTCTTATAAATTTGTAGAAGAAATTAAGTTTATCTCTCATACCATTAAATGGTACTATTGGTTGAAAAGGAAAAAAATAGTACTAATCAGATACCACCAAACGCGGATGACGTATGCCCTATATCATCAGTTTGTCTAGCCTGAGAAATGTGCATTCAATATATATGATTTTTCAAAAACCAGACACCAATTTTCATCAAACCTCCAATCTTATCTATCTATCTCCATGAATTAATTCTTAACTCTCTCTAACAACAAAGAAAGCCTCTATAGAATATTCAGACTATAAATTATTACCAACGGCATGAAAAGGAAATTTTCTATGAAATCAAAGTTTATTCATGGCGCCATGTCTAGAGTTCAAAAATGATTGTTCTAACAAATTTCAACCATGCAAGCATAATATCTTTTCAAATTGAAAGCAAATTACCTCATCCATTTTGCAAAATTCCTTCTTCACATTCAGCTCACATCATGATCCCATCATGCTTTACCGTACACTGACAAACCAAGCAAGACTCTCTCAGACAAATAAGAAACTCCTTGAGAAATGAGGCTAATTCAATGATTGACTTGTTAAGATATGGGGAAAAAACAATGTGGTCTGGATATTGAGAGTCATCCATAAGCAGACATTGAGATATATTCAATACTTCTAGATATTCCATTTTGTTCAGTATATAAGCCAAAGCTCCTTTGCCCACCATTGTGCACCGAAGACTTAAGATCTTAAGTTTAGGGGTAAAGGCACATCAATGGCCCCTGAAAATTTTGCAGGAATAGGGCACATGATTTTAAGCTTGGAAAAGTGAACACTAAAACCTTTCAGCTGCACAGAGAAAGTGCTCTTTTTTTAATGAATATATGGAAATGGAAAATCAAGCATGATATCTTAAATTTTAGGGTAAAGGCAATAATGGCCCTTACAAAGTTTGCGGCAAAAGGGCACACATGATTTAAGCAAGAGAGCATCATTTATTCAAATAAAGCCTTTTTTATATATTACATTTAGGTTAGTGAACACTAAGACCTTTCAGTTGCACAAAGCAAGCGCTCATTTGTTGTGAATATGTGGAAATGGAAAATCAAGCATGATATATTTATATATATATTTCCACAACTTAAACTCAAAACACTCTTTAAGATCCCCATCATTCTGTCGCTTGACTCCGAATCATCAGACCAAGCATTCAGTTCTCGAGGAACAATAAAGAAATGAGACTTTACCGTACTAAAATCAAGCTTCTTCCAAATGATGGGGTCAAAACAAGCCGCACGCTATGACATACACACGATAGAAATACCAGAAGTCAAATTCTTAACATTAAGAAGCATGAATATCTTTAGAAGGATATCACACTCCATTGTCTGCCCATTTGTGAATTGTTGAATCTTTATTGCTTGCCATTTGAGAAGAGATTGTTGTAAGTTCTTTATACACTACTGAAAACATACAATGCACCAAAAACACAAGTTATACTATAATCATTGTACCTTGTATATCTTAGCCTACTATGCACGAGCACTTACCAAATGAAGTCATCTCTACAACAGCTGCCTATAAGCCTTTATGTCCTTGGAACAAAGATCTTCCAACCAGTACATAATGAATAGCAAGACTCACACAATATGGGGCAGTGAAAATGAATGCTTGGTGTATCTCTGTGTAGTCAGGGACCCCTGCTTTTATATTGAACCGATGTCTCCTAGTCCCTCCCATAAAGGTCTCTAGGAGTCCAATCCTTATATGATTCTAATAAAAGACTTGCTATACCATATATATCTGATTATACAGCTCACATGATAGCTGTGTATCTAAGCAATCCTATGCCAATATGGATTATGCTTTAGTTAACTATCCTATTACTTACACCTCAAGTATTATTGATTAATTAACCCGGATATAATAATGCCTAAGTCCATTTATTTTCTTACAATTGTACCTACAGCCATCAAAGAACAAACCAGGTACTATGGATTAAAATAAAATAAAAAAACAAAACAAAAAGATTGATAACCAGGTATCAAAGTGATTCGTGAAAAACATTATAACCTAACTTGGATATTTTCTAATATTCCTAGAGAATCTCCTAGTGCACTTTATATTGTTGGATATTTAAAATCATCCGTTAAGACAAATTTTTTGGAAAAATTCAAAAGCATCATATATATCAAACCTACAAGACAATTGAGGATTGGGAACATACGTACATATATGCAAGCTAACTTGACATGAAACTATTCTATGACAAAATGGTCATAAAACTAATGAAAATTATAGAACATCGATCAACAAGTTATGTCAAACTGTAAACAAGTAACTAGTTCATACTACATTAGAATTTTGCATAATGTGATCTTTCTATGTGTATCACTTAATATGTCTATTGATAAGTAAATGCTAGAAAACTTCCGGATGTCCACAATTTTTTTATAAATAAAATATAAATTCAGTTATGAAATTTTTATACAAGGAACATGTATATATATGTATATAGAGAGAGAGAGAGAGAGAGAGAGAGAGAGAGAGAGAGTAAGAGAGAGAACAAATGGAAAGGAAAAAGCATATTAGCTTAGATGGAATTAAGAGTTACAAAGGATGTTCTTCCATGTGCATCATGATAATAAAAATACTCGAAGACAATATATCATTTTCAGAAAAAGACAACACGTACAAACACAACACAAACACAAACACAAACACAAACACAAACTCAAAAACAAAAACACAAACACAGACACAAACACACAAAAATAAAAACACAAACACAAAAACCAAGAGCAATAGAAAGGAAAGACTCGCGTGCTACATTCTTGTTTTCTTCTTCAACCATATTCTTGTTTTCTTGTTTTCAAACACAAACATGAAAGATTTTCTCACTTTGAGTCCGATGATAATAATTATAATTTATGCAATTAAGAACATAACAAAAACCAAGAGAAAAAGAAAGACTAGTGTGCTAAATTCAATGTACCTTCTCATAGTGTTGTGTTATTCTCTTCTCTCAAACTCTTTGACGCCACATAAAAGAAATGAGACATATTCTTATATAAGGGTCGCTGGCTTTGAAATTACATAAATCTCCTTTCCATTTATAACGGCATAGCAACAACTTTGACTGTGCTTGACTGAAATAAATCTAGAGCGGTGAGCAGAACATGTTTTCTTTAGGTGACACTACTGGGAGTTTGACAAGTCAGCAACTGAGAGTGTGTTCATGCATCTGGCAACAAAATTGAGATGGTTTCCTTTTTCAATTGAACTCTGCATGAATCTAACAGGTGTAGAAGGGAAGCCATGTTGCACTAATGTAAAGGCCAGTTGATTGCTAAGCCTAGTTCAATTACTACATACTTTCATACCATAATGACCATCTTAGTCCAAACCTTAACATTTTAAAATTTATTTTACCCAACTTTTCTTTTAAAAACCTTATTAGACTTTTTCCTTAACCCATAGGATCGTTAGGTTGGATGAGACATAAACAACTAGAAATAGCTAAAATGAGAAATTGCCCTTGAAGACCATGTTAGGAAGAACCCAAGATTGCACGCATCAACACCTTCTTTCCATGTTCATCTTTTAAGTTTTGGCTTCACCAAGAGAATCAACACACTTTGTTTCTCATAGAACTCTTATCTAAACTACTAGAGCCTCAAGATCCCAAATGTTGTCTCTCTAAAGATACTCCACACCTATAGTGATCTTAGCTATTAGATCAACATTTTTTCTTGATATGGATCAAAAGAATGGTGATGGAGATAGGTTCTCCAAGACTCATCTTTATCTCTCAAGCTTTCATGTATGTAGAAGAGAGAGAAAAGAGAAGATGTGAGAGGTGGAGGCAAGTGCTGAATTCCTCTTAGGGTTTCGGCCATGTACCCTTGTTGTTTCTTTAATAAAGTGACTTGTTAGATCCAAGCCATCCATTCTCTCCTAGCCTCTTTCCCATCCTCCAGTCTTGTCCATTCATCTTTAATGAACAAAACTCATATTTACACTTTTATCCACATGCAACACTTTTATTAATTATAATATGGCATGATTTGTCCACATGTGATTCAGGAAAGTCAAAACTCATTTAACCAAGATGTCATCCCAACATTTAATATGAAAATAATTCTTCAATCAATAAGCATAGTTTTTGGGTTAGGACTAATGATTAAATAAATAACCATTTATCTTAATTAATAAGATAACATCAATTATTCTCCAAATAATTAATGATTTAGACTTGGGTTAATAAGCCCAAGCTTTGACTTTCTAATCTTACTCTCTAAGTAAATTAATTAGTTAATTAATCCTACTTAAGAATAGATTATGTCAAGTGACCACCCCAGATTAATCACTTGACTTTATGGACTTAATAATTGTCCTCATCAATTAGTAACCAAGTCGATCATTAGAGCTTAATGGTCCTCATTAGTATTTCACAGTTAAGTGGCTCACACTAGAGCAATACTAGGATGGGTGACCCACTAGGAAGTTTCAACTCCTAGTCATAAGCAATAACAACTATCGCCTTTATGGAAGTATCAGTAATCGAACATATATTGATCATTGGTATCATCCTTTCCTTTTGGTA
>JAOTQX010012054.1:0-14605 GCA_026122645.1 Dryas alaskensis | reverse complement strand
GGGTGGAATGTGATAGAAACAGTAGTCCAGACACAATTATATGTGGTGGGACCATATAAGAATGGAGCTAGACATTTTTTAGGAACGGTGTGTTTTAGAAGATAAAGTGAGAAGGGGAGAAAGGTGAGAGACTTAAGTGGACTTTATTTCATAATGCATATTTCAGATCGTGAAAAAATTTGGAGTAAGAATATAAATATATATCACACTGCAACAACGAATGAACTCTTTATAATAGGAAAAATTGAAAAAAAAATGAGAGATAATTAGGCTCCTTTAGAAAAATAATTTTTAGATGGAGATCGGAGGTATTTTAAAATTTATAAGAAAAATATTTTAATTCATAATAATTTATAAGAAAATCATTTTAATTTATAATAAAGTCATTCCTCAATTTGAAGGCTATGGGTAAGAGTTTGGGGTATATATATGAATAATGCTAGAGATTTCAAATTTGTGTACTAAATTCGGATCTTAAATGTGTCAATGTACTTGTTAATATTTTACTTGTTATAAATAAATGAGCTCAAAAACGTTGTTATAAATTAGTCTAAAAGCGGAGTTAGATATGAATCAATGAAACACTATCATATCATTTGAGATTCAAATTTAGTCATGTCATTTCAATTGTACCAATATATGTGTTGGTATATATATATATATATATATATTCGATTAGGCGCGCACCAACGAACATGCGCACCTGATCCGAACGCTCGGTTTCTACCTCTGATCGCTTTGCCATGTTGTTTCCTTCCTCGAGTTTTGAGGGTAAATTCTCATCTTTTCACCTTATCCCCTCCTACGATATAGAATGGGTTTGGTGAAGGCGTTATTTTAGGGTTTAGCTCTAGGATTTTGGGCAGCCAAAAATCTCGAAGCTAAACCATAACATAAACGCCGACAAACCATTGATCGATTGGTACAATTAAAATGTACCCATAAAAAATTTTTGTCCTTGTTTGATTATTTTCTATTTTGTGGGCTAATGCATTTTATTACATTTATATAATTTAAATTCCACAATTAATTTTAGAATAATATTATAATATTAAGATAATATGAAACTAGGATAATATTAAAATTTAAATATCATTAATTTTAGAATAATATAGACATTTTTTAAATTAAAAACATCTCAACAATATTTTTTTGACCTTAGTAAGGTATTAGTTTAAGAGAGGAGAGAAAATTAATGGGCCTGTGAAAGAGCTGAAGTGGTGAGCCCGTGCTCTATGGTTGCATTAATTAAGTGGGCTTAGGCCGGCCTTCTATTTATATAGGAATAAGGATGAAACATAAAGAAATTAGGGGAAGGCAGTATGGATGTGGCAGTGTTGTTTTCCCAACTGGGACCCATTCTTTTCTCCTAATACAAGTGGAAGTTGATGAAAAGAAATTAGTAAGTGCATGCTAGCTGGTTGCGTATTTATCTCAAGATTTAAAACAATCAGACTTTTGATTGAGGAAGGATTTACATGAAGTAGGATTTCCCGTGAGCTATATAAAGAGAAGCCTAGCAGTCCCGGACATTATTCTATTCTCTCTTCCATTAAATTTAACTCCTCACAAGTGAAGAAAAGTGTTAAATTAAATATAAAGTATCTATTAGTCCATATTCTAATTAAGAACTCATTTTGGGAGCGATGGTATATATCTAATAAACTTATCATTGTATTTAGTCCTCTTCCTAGGTTTGGTTCCACAAAATTGGATAAGCAATGACGGAAGAAGATGGAATCTTGAGCATCCATCTAAAACCAACTTTTCTTGATCTTTTCATGATTTATAATTCAAAGAAGCAGCTGATATATGACATGCATGATTCACCGAAACAGAGACTAATTATCTTTGTGCCAATCTATCACATTGGGGTTTTGAGGATGCTCTATAAGTCTATATGCTGAAATAATCCATAAGCATTTGATTCTGATTCGTTATTGTACTTGGATTCTAACTAATTGGATCTGTATACAATAGTATATATAATTTTGGAATAGTTTCTTTATAATGCTGATTCCTTAAGCAATTTGCTCCAACAGTTATCACCTTGTGCTGAAATTGAAATTTCCAAGATAATTAAGCATAAACCCCTAGGTCTTGGAAATTTGCGATGAGTTTGTACTAATGTACTTTAGCTAGCTTTTTTAATTGTTTCCATAAATAGTTCCAATTATTATATTATAGTGTATTTAAATCGACTATTTAACTTGTAATTAATGGAAACATCATTCTCTTCATTAGAATATGCAAGAGATTTTCCTTCTTTTAACCCGTACCGGTGGTCTAGTGATAAAATGGTAAACATGAGGTAAGGTGCAAACTTAAACAACGTTTTTAAGTTTGAACTTTTATGGGCGTAAAAATATGTAGATCGATTTACTTTATAAATGTAATTTACAAATAGAAGAATACTAATTACCTTCTCCTTTAATCGTCTCTCTTATCATTATCATGATCATTGATTTTTTAAATGGAGAGTTATTTTTAGCTAGTCAAATTGCGTAATGAATATAACCTCAAAATTGGTATGCATGCATATGGAATTGATTAAAGATGATTCTATATATCGATCAACGTTGGACCCAGAAAAGTAGTAATATATGTATAACTTAAGAAACTTATATTAGGGCATCTGAAGGGGGAGGCCGACAAGTGGGATCAATGTTGGCTTAAAGTTTCAAATGTAACATGATGAAGCAAGAGTACGTGTCCATATTCATTCTATTCATATCATGATTTGATTCTTCAAGGAATATGATATTATTCAGCAGACTTTTCTATTTATGTTCTTATACTGTTATAGTCTCTACATAGGCAGACATTCTGTCCATGATCAGTACGTTCTATTTATATGTTCTCATCTACAACATGTTTCTTTGTTGAATATATTAATATATCTTGTTTACTTACTACTGTATCTCAAAGTTGGGAGTGATTCTTCCGTTTAGCATTTTATACAACAGGGTTGCATTGAAGGCTTGGAATAACTCTTATGCCTTCTCATAAGTCATAATCAATCAGCTTGCAAACTCTATATATACAATCATCATATGAAAAACAAGGCTGGGTTTAATTACTTGGGCTGCAGCCCATAATCGGTCACGAGTTAGCTGGTCACACAGCTTACAACTTACTGGGCTGGAGGCCTAATCCAAACCCATTATGCAGTGGTCTCATACTTGAAAGTAAAATTTGTTTTTTGGCAAATGAAAGTAAGGAATTTAAATTAGAGTGAAGCTATTCTACTCCCATTTTTAGGGCCCGTTTGGCACTGCTTCTTAGAAACACTTTTACTTAGTAGCACTTATGCTAAAAGCAGTTCTGTTAAGAAGTACATACAAATTTTTATAAAAATTATAAATGGTTCATGCAAAACCACTTGAAGTGCTTTCTGATGAAAACACATGTCAGGTGCTTTCTGATGAAAACACATGTCAGGTGTTTTTCAAAAAATTCCTTAAAAACACTTTTATAACTTAGAAGCACTTATATATATATATATATTTCTGTCAAACGCTACCAAAATCACTTTTAACAATTCTATAAACAGTGTCAAACGAACTAGTCCTTAATTTACTCATGAACTCACCTCCAAATACACTACACAAGTAATTTTTTATAGTGTCCACAAGTAATATGGAACAAAAGACTATGTCAGTTACTTTTTTTTATATATATAATTGTTGGTTGTAATTGACCATCAGTTACAAGTTTAGAGTTCGAATACAAACGTTGAGTGTTCAAAGATGCAAATTTGTTTTCGCATTTAAAAGTGGAGCAGGTTGATTTTTTTAAAAGTGTTGGCTTGTCTGGTCTATGATCCATTCTATTTATCCTTATCAATCATTAGCCTTTTATATTATCAGTCTAGAGAATATTATGAGTAAAATTGCAATTGTTAGAAAATCATATATGGATAACTTTGGCAAAATTGAAAATTTTACTAAAGCTTCGTCCAAACTAAAGTGATTAGAATTTTTTTTTAATTTAATTAGAAATGTAGTTTTGACTTTATTTTTAAAGTCTAAACTCTAAAATAAGATGGGTGTGGAAAGCAACTTCCTTGCCCTCTTTATAGCCTTTAAGTTTAACCCATCAAAAATTAATAAATTACTTATAAACCCAGTTTTTGAAAGATTTTTAACTTAAAACTGTCACATCCCGAACCCCAAGTATGCAACAGATGCACCTATCTTGAATGTCCCAAAAGATTAATGTCACTAACCAAGCATTAATCCCCCAAGATACCCAAGATATAAGTTGAGCATTTTAAAATTAATGGATTGGGTTAGATTAGAGATAATAAATAGCGGAAAACATGTGAAGTAAAAAATAAAATAAAACCAACTCCCAAGGTTACGGTAGTTCGTTGCAACCTCGAAGAATTACGTAAATTCAAAATACATAACAAGCATAGAATAAAGGTTTTAAAACTATACAAAAATATAGTCGAAGTAAATAACTCAAAAACTATCTCCAAATAATGGAGGTAAAATCAATCAAAACATACTCGATACGAGAAAACAGTCAAATCCATCACCAAATAAATCCAGATAGTTGACAAGTCTCAAGATGCTACTCTGCTCGACCCTCGTCCAAGCTCATCTATTTACCATGCTCGTACCTATAAAAACATCCAATAAACAAGGAATAACAAAAATAATGTAGAAGATAAGCGTCTCATACGATCATAGCTTATCTCAAGGAACCCTGCCAGGTTTGAAAACCACAAAACCTTTCCTAGTGAAAAACATCCTGAAAATCCTTTTCCATTGGATTCTTACATCATCTAAAACAATTTCTTCTAACATTTCCTTTAAAATTATTTACAAAACATTTATGACTCGACTATACAACAATATGGCAAACATGCATAAAAATCCATAGATAACAATAATACAGATGGTCGATACACATTAGGTACGACTATGGCCAGCTATAATCAAAGAGTATAGCATCCATAGCAAGAGTGCCCTGGTAAACAGAAATATGAACTCGTAATTGAGAAACCATGTTAACTACCATCTGATCAATCATGGGTCTTCGCTTCGCACAAGCATAAGTAGCCACGTATTGGCTTGACTAAGCTTCCCATTATATACTGATTAATTCTTCTAGAAGGTTTAGAGATTTGAACCCAAGGTCACGCACTACTCTACCCGAACTCTTAGACCAATCATACAAATATAGCATGTTATAATAATTTAAAAACACAAACACACACAAAGTCCATAGCCAGGAATGTAGGATAAATCCATTTACCTGGAATCCAATGCTCTTCACGTATTCTCTTACATAGCATATGTGTTCCCATCTGTCTCGAATCCATCGCCTTTTTGTCACGTCACAAAAAAATCCTTCAATAACTGGTGTTCCTAGTATCCGACAATACGACAACTTGACTAATTGCCTTGGTTTAAAGCAATTTCACAAATTAATTTATGTTAGAATAAATCAAACATAAGTATTATTCAAGTATTTAATTAATTACTATTTCTCCAAAATATTCCACTAATTAATTAAGTTTGAATAATAGTTTAAATCTAATTTAATCTCTATAAGTTGATAACCTTTAAATAAATCTCCAAAATAAGGTTACAACTAATTATGCTTAATCAATCAAATAAATTAAGCACTTAAATATCCAAAGTAATTCTAGGCATGCTTAATTAATAAATAAATCTTACTTAATTAATCTAAGAATACAACCTAATATTAAAGTTTAAGAAAAATAAATAAGGTTGAAAAATAAATAAAAGCTAGACTCTACTCCTAAGGGACTTCTCCAAACTTGGGTCTTCTCCTCCAAGAAAAGGCCTCAAAATATTTTACTAGAAATGAGCTTCTAAAAAATATGAGCTTACTTCATAATAGAAAGAATAATAATCTTTTTAAAGAGAGAAAGAGAAACCAAAGTTAGAGTGAGAAGCTTTTAAATTATATTTGGTAGTGCAAGTGAAATTGAGGTACAAAGATCTTTACTTATAGGCACCAAGGGTGAGAAAAAGTTGTGAGTTTCTAATGTGGGATATGATGCTCAAAAGTGTCAAAAACAAGGGAAAAACACTTATAAAGTCTAACTGGGTTGGAATTACCTGGTTGGTCGCCCAGATAGAGAGAGGAAACAGAGCCGGGTCGGCCCATTATTCTTCACGCGGATTAGAGGGAGCTGACCAGTTCTTTGTGCAATGGACGGCTCAGATCAAGCTCAATTAATGAGCATAAGTGGCTGAGATTAAAACAGAGTAAGGGAGTCGCTGCGACGCAACCCACGGAGCCCGTGTGAGCTCGCCCTGCCTGCTGCCAGCTTACGCCCAGTCAACGCATCCGGACAAATGGTGTCGCGCCGCGTCAGCCTATTTCTAGTTCTTTTGTTTTTCTTATTTTTCCTATTTTCTCAAATTTCGTTAAATCACCAAAAATAGTTCGGAACTCCAAATAATTTTTCGAAAAATCCTACAGACTTGTAGCGACGAGGACTAATTTCCTATTACCTCTAAATAGTCAAATCACTTCCAAAAAAAATTATGAAAATTTCTCATCTCATAATTTAATTCTGAAAAATGAAAACAAATTAAATAATCACCAAACTCTTAAATTTTATTTTTCAAGAATTCACTTTCACACAACTAAACTCTAAAACCACAACCAAGGATCTAAGTTAGTTAAAACAAAATTGAAGAAAACTTTAATTCCTTTGAACAAACTTTAAGAACACGATTTATGGCTTAAGTAACGAAATTAGCATAAGTCGAAATTCAGGGTGTTACAAAAACTCACCCAAATAAAAATTTAAGTTTCAACCCAATCTATCTGTGTATGCGAGTTCAGCAGCCTACCGAGAGCTCGGTGCATGTAGATATAGTTGCTTGCAAATGCATCTTTTTGCTTGCAGATGCACCTTTTTTTTCTTGCACATGCATTTTTTTGTTTGCAGGTGCATCTCTTTTGCTTGCATATGCATATTTTTTTTGCTTGGATATACATATTTTTTACTTGCAGATGCATGATTTTGCTTGGAGATGCACAATAAAATGCACTCACATCTGTAAGCTGCCGAGTGCTCAGTGGGTCTTGTCGAACAGTTGGTAGACAGTTTCGATTTCTACTTAAGCTTTTAACCGGTTGAAATTTAACTTTAACTTTCATTCTCATTTTAAACTTCTAATTAAAGGTAATTTTTTAAGATGCAGCATGTGGTTGCCACTCATACGCAGTATGACAATACAATAGCCTCCCTTTCAATGCATTAGCCCTCAACCCATAAAAAGGACCTCCTAGAATATATAGTTGACACATAATAACAATAGAAAAGAATATAGCGCAGAAAGAAAAGGGACCCCAATTTTTTCATACAACGTGGTCTCATTATATCAAAATCGTCTTCTTTTTTATTCTTTTTTTATTTCTCTTTTTCATTTTGGTTCTGTCAGCCTCAGTCAGAAATCAGTAATACTGTAATACTAGACATTCTATATTTTTTTTTTCCAACTTACATAATATTTATGCATTAAACATTAAAAAAAAATCTTAAAAAAAAAATACTCTATCTAATAAAAAAATAATATATAAAATAAAATACAAATATTAAAAAAATAATAATTAAGTCGAGACAATTAGCATTATTGGTCAGAAATATACGGCTGAGCTGGTCCCCCCTCATTTACTTTTTTCTTTTTCACGGTAGATATTGTTTTCTTATACTTTTTACAAGGCCGTTCAATTTCATTGATTTAAAAAACTGTGCTGGTTTCTTCCCAAAAAGAGTAGTTGGTAATGACCTCTTGGTCCCATTCACACATGCATTAGTACCCTTATCCTCATTTTCTGCTTCGGTGCTTCCTTAGAAAGTAGAATTGTAGGAGAGCTTATTATTATTTATCTTTCGCATGAACAAAATTGCCTCTGCCATTCCAAATAAATTACATGTGGGCCTCCAGCATGCTTGTATAGTTGTATAGATATGTCTCAAATATATATAACATAACAGTCTTTTGTTGAGGTATACCTCATTTTAGACATAATGATGTATTACTTATGGGATCCACTCCGTATTATAATTTGATAAGTGAAATCATCAACTTTTTAAGTCCTAATGATTATTCTTGCAAAAAAAATAAATAAATAAATCGGAAATCATTAAAACATTTAATTGTGATTGAATAAATAGATGAACATGGTGATTCAGTAAACACTTGAAATGATCACTTTTTAATCTAATGATTAAATAATTTCTGATTTGTCTAATTTTTTGCAAAGATAATCCTTAAATTGAGATTTATAGAAAATAGGCGGTTTTGATCATCAAACTACAATGAAGAGTGGATTCCACAAATCATACCTCATTATGCCAAAAATGAGGTATACCTCAATGAAAGAACTCTATATAACATTATTTTTTTTCAAGTGTTCATTAATTAGATAGAGTAGTTCTAGAAGTACTAACTATATATTATCCTAATTTTTTGGATCTCAAGTAATGTGATAGTATTTTATTTGTTCAATAATTGTGTCCGATCTAAACTTTATTTATTTAAAGCAAACAAGAAAAGGAAAAATTTTAGCTAAATGACTCCAACTATACCTTATGTCTCTATTCAGGACATGAATTTCACTTTGTGTCAACTGACTGAAACTTTCATTTTGTGTCAATTAAGGACTTTTTTTTTTTTTTTTCAATTTTGATCTCAACTTTGGCCTAGCGTTAAACCCATCAAATCTCCATCAAATTCAGCAAACTTATAATAAGTTTAAAGCTATATATTTCATCTTTACAAACATATAAAGATCACTCAAATCGGACATTTATAATTAGATAATCGATCCCAAAGTAGGGTACCCGAAACTGTCCAATCGGACCTCTAGGAAAATATCTGGAAAATTTGATAATTTCGGGTACCCTAGTTTGGGGCCGATTATCTGGAGTTGTAGAGGTCCGATTTGGGTGATCTTTATATGATTGTAAATAGAAGATGCATATCTTTAAACCCAATATAATTTTTCTGAATTTGATGCAAATTTAATGGGTTCAATGTCGGGTCAAAGTTGAGATAAAAATTGAAAAAAAAAAAAAAACAAGGTCCTTTATTAACACAAAATGAAAATTTCAGTCCCCAGTTGACACAAAGTAAAATTCATATCCTGAATAAAGACATAGGATATAGTTAAACTCCTTCAGCTAAAATTTTCTCATAAGAAAACTACAATATCATCTTAGTCAACAAAAATTAGGATAATAGTTGATGACTATATTATTATTGAACTCATTTGATAGAGTATGCTACAACTTCCTTAATTTGTTAGGTCATAACCTCGTAGCATATCCCAACATTGGGCCATCCCATTTTTGCATAAGATAGGCTCAGATAGATTAGTCCACAATGTTAGTCCAGTACAGCCTGCCATGAAATAGGGCTTCCACAATCTCCATAGTCCCATGGATATGATGGCATTCTTGGGAGTTTATGCCAAAACAAGGGTCTATTCATTTTGATTCAATCAATGTTTTTGAATATAGCTAGGTGGATAAAGCAACAGGCTCACCTGCGCGCTTTCGGTAAAACCTTACCGTTTCTGAAATGATTTTACAGTGTACACACAAAAAAACAAAAAAGATAACTGCGAATGTATATTAAAAACATTTGATGCACATCCCACAATTTTGATTGCCACTGTAAAGAGCAGCTAGAGACCTCTTTAGCTTTTTGCCTTTCTACCCTTTTCTTTTTTCATTTTAAAACTTTGAAAAAGAAAGTATATATTAATCCCTATTGTATAACTATTACATACAATAATACTCTTCCCTAACATCTACTCTCCTCCAACTATCACAGTTTTTAACCCTCTCTCTATCTCTGGTACTTCTCTACTTCTTGGTCACAAATGCAGCCTCTGAAAACCAAGATTCTGAGCTCTTGAAGCACAATTTTCTTTGCTTTTTTTTTTCTCGGAGAAAATAAGGTATGTTGGAATGTTCACTTATCTCTATGGCCTGTTCAATAACAATGAATTAAGCTTATTTTGTTGCACACACCAATATATATAATTTATATATGTGTCACTGTCAATGTTTTATTCTTACCCCCAGTTTTGATGATCATGAGGATGTGGGTCGAAAACGATCGATTGAGATATATCTTTGTAGTACTCTAGCTTTTTCTTCTCCATTTGATCAGAGCTGAAACATTTCTAATTTTGTGCTCTTTTTTCTCTAGGAGATTTTCCCATAAGGACACCCAAAATCATCATTATTTCATGAAAGAGAGACAGATCTTAAAAGCTAGTCTATATATATATATATATAGCTCCAAAAATGACACTGTTTTTTTCCTTGTTTTTATTGAGTTTATGAATAGTACTAGTAGCTAGTCACAAATATTTGTTTTTTTTTTTTTTTTTTTTCTCTTGATAAAGAACTTTGAATCAGGGCTGTCTGATGAGAGATTCTTGATTCATCCTTGTCTTGGTCTAAGAGCTCCCCTTACTTTCTCTTCAGGTTAGCTAGCCCTTCTCTCTCTCTCCAAGTTTTTTCTTTCTTTCTTAGCACTGAAAATCCATTGCTCTTTCTCTGATATCTGACTTTTCCTCAGACATTCTGTCCCTTGCTGTTCTCTATTATGATAGTATCGAACCTGGATTTTGATAGCTTAAGAACACTCATCAGCTACCCCTCAGCTGCATTGCCAATTATGCACCCTAGCTACTTCCATAAGCCAAGATTTTATCTTGTCCACTAGCAATGGAACAATTTAGATGAGACTGTCATACCACATTATCATCATGCGTGTAGTAATGTGATTGGTTGAATGCACATATGTAGGAAGCCAAGTTTTTCCTCAAGGTAGAAAATGATATAATTCGGTCTCGTATAACATGCAAACACATTTTTAAAGTTTTAACT
This sequence comes from Dryas alaskensis, assembly GCA_026122645.1. Taxonomy (NCBI): domain Eukaryota; kingdom Viridiplantae; phylum Streptophyta; class Magnoliopsida; order Rosales; family Rosaceae; genus Dryas; species Dryas alaskensis. The sequence goes on along the minus strand of JAOTQX010012054.1, from coordinate 3,702 downwards.
TTTATTTTTAATATGTTTTGTGTTAAAAATGAAATTTTTTCTACAAATACTTTCTGGTTAACCCTTTCAGGTTAGCATAATGAATAAGATAGTTTACACATGATTTTTCCTCAATGATAGACAATTCTATAATACGAACACATGTAATGCAAATACATTTTTAACATTTAAATTTTAATAACTTACATAGACTAATTGAACTCCTCTGTAGCACTCTGCAATGCCCCACAGTTTTCACTTTGTAAACCTTTGAGACCGCCAAAAAGCCATCCTATGGTCTTCAAGCATGTGCCTTTGAAGGGCAGTACTACTGCCACCTAAATTTGTTCCCAGCCTCAAAGTTAAAGCCTCAACATAAGGTGGTTGAGGAGGAACTAGCATATTTAAATAAAGACATAAATTCAATTTAGACATATAACTATATAAGCTATTTCAACGGGGTCCATGAACTTTAAAATATTTCAAATATACACCCGATCTATTATCTAAATTGAAAAATGAATTTATGTCCATTGATTCGTTGAGAGATCAGTTAAATGACAGCTTGGCTTTTGCTGACTGAGATTACTTAACTACGTGGCGCTATCTCAGCAAACATTTCCCGCCAAATGAGCGACACAAGTCCACCTAACTCCTGACACCGGTCCACAAAGTCATCATCTCTTTCTCGCTCGTTGAACACAAGTGAGAGATTTATATTCGAATTTGGGGGAAACATGATGTTTTTTGGAGACTAAATGGTCAGGAGAGCATTCGACGAGCGGGAAAGAGGTGATGGGTGTGTGGGCCCGTATCAAGTGGACATGTGTTGCTCATTTGGCAGGAAATGTATGCTGAGTTGGTGTCACGTCGTCAATTAATCCCCGTTAGCAAAAGTCAAGCTGACATTTAACTGATTTCTCAATAAATTGATGGACGAAATTTCATTTTTCAATTTACATAATAAATCAGGTGTATATTTGAAATATTTGAAAGTTCGTAGACTCCATTGAAATAGCATATATAGTTATGTGTCTAAATTAAATTTATGCCTTAAATAAATTTTGTTCAACCAAACCATGCAAACTGCAAACCCACAAAGGAAAATTCACTCCACATTTTCTCGGCCACAGCAAGACACTTTCCGTTAACATGATACAATTGATACGTAAAATCCGGGGGTACTTTTACCCTTTTATGACAAAAATGACCAAAATACCCATAAGGGTCCCGCAAAATCAGTAGTGATAAATATAAGTGTATTGTATATATTTATTTTTTGATATGAGCCTATGACCATAGGGTCAAACCCCTTTTACTTGAACAAAGAGGTGGCTATGTATAGTGTTGTAGGCTAGCTATGTAGCACTTTGGGCCACCACTAGTGCTTAGGCTTTTTTAGCTGCTTTGGTCTTTGGTCTCAACAGCGACACACACACACCCTAGAATCCACAAACGAATGTTAGGCCAAGAATCACTGTTATGGCTAGGCTTTGATATTGGCCTTCTCGATGAATTTAGCCTTGGACTTGCTGCTTGTTTGGTCAGGCAGACTCTGCCTCATAGCATAAATTAAAACTTGTATTAAAATTCAAACAATTTCAATTTGGAAAGATGATATTAATTGTTGGGCTTTTTCCAGCTAAATCACTAAATTAATTCACTAATAACTGTATCTTGTGTTAGAAATAAATGAAACGTTATTGCATTATTTGATGAAATTTTAACATACAGACATGTATGATTCCTATACACATTTTTAATTTTCAGATTTTAACGGATTACGTTTTCATTATTCATGTTTAGTATTTTTCACCTTTAAATTTGTTTGTTTGTAGGACAGTTTTTATATTAGACAATTTTGATTTGCTAAGAAAAACTTTCATATCAAATGTGTGTACACTGTGTGTAATTTTTAGAGAGAATTAGTATCTACCGTTGTTACACAAAAGTTTTACTCGTGATGGGTGAATAAAATTTAATAAGTATAATTCTAAATTAGTAGAGTGGTAGGTGTAGGTGGGGTTCGGGAATTGATGAAGGGTATGCATGGAAACAAGAAGAGGACAGAGGTTGCTTGCGCAAATCTAGCTAATCTGGGCTTCTGGGGCAAGCAAAGCAGAGGAGGGAGTCGAGGGCAGAAGAGAGGGTTTTGAGGCATAGGGAAAACAACATCCATCTCCCCATGTTATCGTACAAAACACATGCCTTCCTCCTTTCACTTCTTTCTTTCCCACATTTATTTGACCTCATTATGTTTAGACAGACAGACACACCCACAGCAGCAGCAGAAGCAGCAGCGCAAAAAATTACACAAACACAAGCCAAAAGGCCCAAAACCAAAATCCCTCATCATGTTCTCTACTATCTTGCAGCGCATTTGCAATTTCATTAGCACCAGAAGACCCATCAAACAAGCCTTGTCAAAGCAAAGAAAAAAGTAGCAGAAACCAAAAAAAAAAAAAAAACTAGTACAACTCTCTCTCTCTTCTTTGATTTCAATTCATGTTCATTTTGACTAGTTTTCACCAACCCACAAGTTCTTTTTGAAGATATTGAGAAACCCAACTTTTAATTTTGGCCATAGTGAAAATTAACCACCTTTTTATCTCATTGTGTTGTTGTATGTGTCTGTGATCTTAGGGTTCTTCTGCTGCTGCTGGTGGTGGTGGTGGATACAGCTTTGGGAATATTGACAACGAGTTTGGTGGGTGGAACATGGTGGGGGCTGAGGCTGCAATTTCCTGGAAAGTTGAAGAAGAAGAATGCTCTGTGATTTTCCTGAGTAAGTTTGTGGAGAAAGTGATTCTTATTCTGGACTCACAATCACAATGTGAGGGGTGGACTGGTAGAGGTAACAATCACAATGCCATTTCCAAAGTCCAGTACTTTTTGTTGCAGCAATTGATCTCCTTCTTCCTCATCTGCATCTTTGGCTTTTGATGGTGGTGTTGGTGGTGGTGATATTGGCTGGACGGCTCAATCTTTCTGTTTTTAGGATATAATTTGGTTTTTTCATTTCTTTTTTATTTTATTTTCACTCATTATTTCAAGTTTTTGGCTGGTCATTGTGTTCATATGGAAATGTTCTTCTCCAACAGGGCTAGCCTCTTTTGATTTCTTCATAATGATACTGCTATGTGTTTTTCATTTGTGCCTTTCTTCTTCTTGGAGCAAGCTGCATTTGTTATGGAAGAAATATATGTATATTGTGTGATTGAGTAAACTGGGAAGCAGGTTCAGGTTGGTGAAGGTGAGTAAAGTTTTAATTTATGATGCTGATGGTGATGTACAGAGACATAGTAATATGCAGAAACTTCAATGCTCCACCTCTGTTTATTGCCAATTCAAAATTGCTGTCTGTCAGTCTTTGCTTCTGCCACGGTATTTAATTTATTGGGTTTTTTCTTGGGATGTGTGGAGTTGATGGTGTATGTTCACATGTAAAAACCAATTAATTGGGAAATTTTGGTCTTGGACCATCATCTTATTAAATATTCAATTATGATAAGTACTTATTAAGTTTGTGTTTGAATTCTCATTTAAATATTATGTACTTTTTTAACATTAAATCTTATAAAACTAGGCCCCTTCTGTTGAGGTATACCTCAACTTATTTATGTTGAGGTATAATCTTAGTGGGGCCCACACGAGTCGTTTTGTGTCAATCTGAACCGTTCGCAAGGATTATCTTCATTGATAGATCATTCTTACAAAAAATTA
>JAOTQX010012044.1:0-14605 GCA_026122645.1 Dryas alaskensis | reverse complement strand
TGTTTGCACAGGTTATATACAAAGCATTAAGTGGGTACAGAGTTGGTTGGAAAAAGGCTCTTCACTTGCTAAATGAGCGATTTTCTGATGGAAAGAAAACTGGCAAAGAGGATGACAAGCCTTGTATTCTTCTTATTGATGAACTTGATCTTCTTGTGACTAGAAACCAGTCGGTAACCATTTTTCTCCTATCAGTTGGTACCTTGTACATTTTGTGATGTGAATATTTGTTAACAACTATTCCAGTCATGTATTTTTATAATTATTCCAAGTTTTACTATGAATATTTGTTAAGTATACATAGTTACATACTTGTAGTGCCCTCTTCGTTTCAGGTTCTATACAACATTCTTGACTGGCCTACTAAACCACACTCAAAATTAGTTGTAATAGGTATACTCTTTTCTTTAGTAGGTCTCCTTTCCTTATTGAATGATGATTGCATTCCTTCAGTAGACAATGATGTTTCTTTTATGAGATTAAGGGATACTCGAATACATAAAAAAGGAAAAAGGAAAAAGGAAAAAATTAAAACGGTTCTAGTAGAAACAATGATGAGGGCGATGAGATTGTTGATGGCTGAAACATTAACTCCTTTGATAATATATATTCAGGCATAGCAAATACCATGGATCTTCCAGAGAAGTTACTTCCATGTATTTCAAGTCGTATGGGAATCCAAAGGCTTCGTTTTGGCCCCTATAATTACCAGCAGCTTCAAGAAATCATCTCGAGTCGCCTTAAAGGAATTAATGCATTTGAAAAACAAGCTATAGAATTTGCTTCAAGAAAGGTTAGTTGTATCTTATCTCTTTCATCGTGAATTTCAATTTTTGTTTCCTATTTATTGGTTGGCCATAGTGGATGCTCACACTGGATGCTCAGTCTTTTATATTATTTGAACGTATATTCAGGTAGCAGCTATTTCAGGAGATGCCCGTCGTGCATTGGAGATATGCAGGCGTGCAGCAGAAATCACGGATTATCAATTAAAGAAACTAACCTCAGCTCCTAATAATGCTTTTGAAGGTATACAAACTTCAACCATTGATTTACCAGACTGACTTCTTCACAAAATGCTGTAAAGAAAAGAATGAGGCCACAACCCCTTTAATTTTAGGAAACTTGATTTGGACGACCGTTTAAATTTGTATCACCGTGTTTGGCAAGTAATAAGTGCTGGAATTATATAGTAGACAGAAATATCTGTTAATCATATTAAGAATGGTCATGGGTGTCTGTTCAGTGATCATCTTTGGAAGCAAGTTCTTGGTAAGTGTGGGGTCCCATGGTTGAATATTTTTTGGCCTTCTTTTATTTATTGGGCTGCTTCTGCTTGGAAAGGACAATGCCTCTTTGTTATTGTGAAGAAACCTTGTTATGCTGCTTATTTTTGGTGGTTTTTTAGAAGTGAAAGGAAGCCTTCTGCTGTTGTCCTCAACTCTATTATTTCTACACTGATGCAGTTTAAGCATTCTTTTCCCCAAGCCTTCTCCTGCCAGTCTTGCAATTGGCCAAAAAATGGAATGTGCACCTTGCTGTTCAATCATATTTGGCACCTTCAAACTCGATCTCTTAGATATTTCTTATGATTGATTGCCTTCATTTTGTCCGAAGCATGGACTAAATCTTGGTTTCCCATTTTGCCTGATCACATAAAAAAAAAAAAAGAGATAATGTATGATTATTTAAACTTCCTTGATCATCACTTCATAGTGTGGTAGTAACGACTACTTATTGCAAGTATTATCTTTCTATTTGAAGATTGCCTCTTCCATTGATTACTAGAAACTGGGAACTGGAAGATATGTAAACTATTTATGCACAAGAGTTAGAAATCTGAATTAGTTGTATTGGAGGTCTTGAATTGTGTCATTTTTAGATAAAAAGTCATGTGGTATTTGATGTTCAGTGGTGCATTGAAGTTTGACTTATTTGGTTCTAGAATTATACCAGCCCTTTTTGAAGGAAATTCTGGCCATGCCTCTCCCCTCCACCATCCCCATATTGGAACTTCCTCAGAATATTGACACTTCGTTTTGATGTCCAATCTCATTGTTATTACATCATGGTCTAAAGATTGATTTGTTTTGATGTGTTATTTTACATCAAGTTCGTTGTAGTTTAGTTTACAGGAGTTGTATTTTCAGTTGTTTTCATTTCAGTTTTGTCATATTGAAATTTACATTTTTGGATTACTTGAAAAATGCAGAATGAATTCTCCCAAAGTAAGCTTTAAACTAAAATTTGTATATCCAATTTCTGTAAATATTTTTAATTTTATGCTCCTATTTAACTTTGCCTTTCATTGGAAAAAAGATCAACTATCAAATAATTAGAGCTAGTTTCATGGAAGATCTACTTTGAATACCAAATGTAGCATCTTTTGTTTTTTTGTTTGTTTTTGTGGTTCTCCTTCGTTTTTTATTTTCCTTTTTAGTGAAGCAGCATTTTATCTGAAAATCTCCACCATTTTTTGTTTTATCACCAGATAGAACTAAATACAAGTCAAGTAAGTGCTTATTATTCCTTGTCTACAAATATTTAAATTTTGATACCTAATACCCCATAGATATTTCAAGCTACACAGGAACAGTAATCTATTATACCTAAAACCTATCTTCTCTGATCCGTTTGACACTTGCAATTTTTTTCCATCAATATACCCCGCAATTTGTACTTGAATTCCTTCTACCTGCCTGTTCAGTTAAATCAATAGCTTTCTCATTGCTTTACAAAATGAAACTCTTCTTTAAACCAAAGAATTAGAATGATTAACTTTTCTTCTTTCTTGTAACCCAAAGTTTTAAATAAATCCTAAGTTTCTGCATTGGTATGATAAAATACCAACATCTCATGTAGCTTCAAACTTATGTGCTTCTTTTGTTTCGAATTGTTGTTTCTTGTTCCTGAAGCCTCAGTTCTTGTAACTTACTGGATTTATATGTATCCACTTTGTAGGAGAAACACTTGTTGGTATGGCAGAGGTTGAAGCAGCCATACAAGAAATGTTCCAGGCACCTCATATTCAAGTGAGTCAAATTATATCTTATTATGATAATAAATACTTATTTATCTGTTGTTGAGAATTGAAACTTCAGTTATTATAACGTTAAGTTATTTCTTAGAAGAGGGAACCAATGCTCTTGAATGACTTATATAACACAGTGACTATTACATAATATGCTATCCTAACATGAGATACTGAGGTCTAGATGGCCGCACATTTTTAATGGTGCCTAAAAAAGATGAAAATGGTAGCTGTTAAGAATTGATCCTCCTGCACTGCAAAAATTGTGGCAGTTGGCATTTTCTAAATCTTTATATAGCTGCCACTCTTGTAAGAAACCTAGCTTGTGGAAAAATGCTTAGAGGACCAAAATTATCATAAATCATTAAAAACTAAATCACTGGTGCTGGTTTTAAGTCTCTCTCTCTCTCTCTCATTTTTTTTTTTTGTGAATTTGTGAATTTAACTCAATACTACATTATTAAGTTTTTAGCTCCAGTCATTGCCAGTTCTATTTGGGTGAAATGAAGTTTTGATTATTTATGTTGCATCTGGAAGATGGAAAAGAATTGTAACCTTATTGACAGATATATTAATGTTGAATCTTCCCTTTCTTTTTCCTTTTCAGGTGATGAAAACTTGTTCAAAACTGAGCAAAATTTATTTGACTGCTATGGTGCATGAACTCTATAAAACAGGAATGGGTGAAACTACTTTCGAAAAGGTGAACTTCTCAAGCTTCCCTGAATGATATGTGTATTTACTTTTTTATCCGGTGCATTCAGAATTATTTGTATTCAAATTTTAGAATTTAACACAGAAGGGATAATTTTTAGGCAGAAAACTTCGACAATTGACATATTGACCAATAAAATATGATTCTCTCTCACAATAGGGCATCTCAAGTAGAAACCAGAGTTTTTTGATTTTGGTTTACCAGTCTCCTTGATGCCTGCACTGTTTACTTCTAGTACTGGAGGTTTAAGAATCAGTTGTGTGTAATAGTGTTTTCATTGAAGTTATATTTTGGATTGCAGTTGGCAATGACAATCTCCTGTCTCTGTACAAGCAACGGAGAAGCATTTCCTGGACATGACACCCTATTAAAAATTGGGTACGATATGTTATAATAATTTTTAACTTCTATATACATATGGAGAAATATAATTTGTTGATCTTTTCTGTTCATTATTTTTGTCTTGTTAAATGGGGGTGTTATGGCCCTGAAAGCCTGCACTGTGTTTGGCTTTTGAGTTTTGACCCTTCTCTACTCTTCCCCTTCTCTTCTTTCTTAACTCTTTCCCTACTTTAGTTGTGATTTCCTACCGTAAAACCAACAGTGTTCTACATCAATATAGTTTCTTGGTTTTACTGTTTTGGCAGTTGTAAGCTGGGTGAATGCAGAATAATCTTATGTGAATCAGGAGCAAAGCATAGGTTGCAGAAGTTACAGCTCAATTTTCCAAGGTTTGTTCCCTTTCAAGTGTCAAGTCCTTGCAGCATCTATTTAGACTTGGTTGTCCACCATTTTGCATAACTTACTAGTTATATCGTACCAGTTGTCGATTTATAGGTCAAAGAGATCATATTGCATATAATAAACTTATTGTGGTATACCATGACCACAATAGGTTCATCCCTCTCTCCCAAAACTGCGGCTACTGATTTTTAATAGAATTCTCCTTAACCCAAAAAACAGAATGCTACTTTGAACTTTTGGTTTGATCATTCACCCCCTTCCATGTTGCTGCATTACTATCAGAAAAGTTTGGACCATTTGTGATTTCATATGATTTTGTATGGGCTATGTTTCAGTGACGATGTAGCATTTGCACTGAAGGGCAGCAAGGAGCTACCTTGGTTGGCCAAGTATCTATAATTCTAGACTCGGTAATTTTCAATTTATTTGGTGGAACAGTTTTGACCACAATTCTCATCATTTGTTGTAATTGTACATTCTCTTCATAAATGTATGTCATATCCAGTCTGGACATCACCATCATCCTCTTTCTAATCAAACTTTAAAATTATTTATTATTATGTATTTGAAGGTTTGAGAATTTCTGACAAATAGGGATATCATATTTATTTCTTAAGAAATATATTACTCAAGGTATGGATGGAGCAAAATTTGAGGCAAATTCTTCTATACATATTCTCGATGATTGATTAGGGTTATATTAACCATAGATGAACTAAAGGGCAAATAAAAGGGTAAACTACATTTTTGGCCAGTGTGTTCTTAACCCAAAATCACATTTGGTCCTTGTATTTAATGTCGTATGCAATCTTAGGACATTCTATACCAAAGGAAATTTTTTCTCAAATTGAAACCAATGACTTGTTACTCTCGAGTTTTATTCAAGAATGATCGAAAATCATGTATGCAATTTAGAATTTGATTTTCAAACAAGAATTTAAAGAAATCTCAAATTTAAATTCAAACCTTACAAATTTTGCAGAGTTTCAATTTCTCTAGGAAATGAACATGAAAATGGAAATTGAAATTAGTTTTACAAAATTCATAAAATGGTCTTTCAACTCCCAAAAAATTTGTCAAAAACAAATGGATATTATATGAGAAGATTTTAGCTAAAGGATTTCAACTATACTCCATATTTCTATTCAGTATACGAATTTCACTTTGTGTTAATTGAGGGTTTAAATTTTTATTTTGTGTCAATTAAAGACCTTGTTTTTTTTTGTTTTTTTTTTAGTTTTTATCTCAATTTTAGCTCGACATTGGACCTATCAAATTTCTACCAAATTCAGCAAATTTATACTTGGTTTAAAGTCATGCATCTCCACTATACAATCATATAAAGATTATTCAAATTAGACATTTACAACTCTAGATAATCGGCCCCAAAGTAGGGTACCCGAAATTGTCCAATCAGACCTTTGAGAAAATATTTGGATAATTAGACAGTTTCGGGTATCCTACTTTGGGGCCGATTATATGGAATTGTAGAGGTCCGATTTAAGTGATCTTTGTATGGTTGTAAAGATGATATACATAGCTTTAAACGTAAAATAAGTTTGGTGAAGGTTTGATGGGTCTAATGTCGGGCCAAAGTTGAGATAAAAACTATAAAAAAAACAGAGTCCTTAATTGACACAAAATGAAAGTTTCAATCCTCAGTTGACATAAAATGAAATTCATATCCTGAATAGGATATAGAGATATGAGATATAGTCGGAGTCCTTTAGCTTTCCCATAATATATCTCCAAATTGAAAATATTGGTGTTTGATGAAATTTCAAAATTGGCTAAAATTCTAGACGATATAAAAGAGAAGGACCAAATTCAGAATATATCCAAATATCTCAGATTGAGGTGTGAATCCTAATTCTTTGGCACCAATTCAATCTTTGGTCACATCGGTTGCAGAATGAATGTTTGTGTCACGCCCCAATTCGGAATATACCCAAATATCTTAGATTGAGGTGTGAATCACATCCTGATTGAAGTAAATAAAATTTCTCCATCCACGACGTGATAAACTGCTAGCATAAATTAATATAATCCGGCCTGTAAATTTGAACTTTTCTCCATAATAAGAAAACATAAACTTATAATTTCAATTTGAGTAAATGTGGTTTGAGCTACATAGTAATTGTTTATTGAATTACACTAATTTATTTATAATAACAACAAGATAGCAAGCACGATATTTCTGGCATATTCACTTTTCTGTTTCCACCTCGGGATTGACACATGCCCATATCTGTTAACAGCGTGAGCTTTAAAGCTCAGTAGGAACTTTTAGTTCCTCATGAATAATTATTACGCTTGAATCAATATTTAATAAAAATAGTAGACAATTACAGTCATATGACATGTGTGCAAAGATGAATAATGCATGTACTCACTTCTCATCTATTCCTGTTGATTCATACATAAGACAAGCAAGCATGCACGTCCCATACCATGCATTTTACTATTGTGGCTCCGAATGCCCTATAATATGAGCCAACACCCGTTCATCCTTTATCCCAAAATATTTTAATATTATTCTTTTCACTTTTCTACCAGTTACAACAGTTCTTCCACAAATCACGAAACCACCAAGGCCATCCACTTTCTCCTTGGTGTTTCCAATAATCATGAGATGAGAAATTTTTTCAAAAATGACACATACTTTGGGGTCAATTCTATTTTAGGACACATGTTTGGATTTGTGTTAGTGTAAGACACATATTTATGGTTTGTGTTATTGTGGTACAATCCTTCAACTTCGTTAAAAATTCTGTTAAAAATAGCCCATGTGCCACGCACATAACCAATTTTTATGGGGCAAATTTGACAATTCACTTATATATTATGGAAAAAAAAATAATAATAAATAAAAACTGAAAAAAAAAAAAAACCCCGCACCCCTTTTCCTACCAAGCCTCGCTCCACCAGCCCCCTCCTCCCCATCCAGTCCTCCCAATCCTTCCCCTCCACACAAGCAGCTCCATCACCTCCCCTTGTTTAGTTTTAATCTTTTGTAATTCTTAAAAAATTAGTTTTAAATATTTGATTTTTTTTGGTATTAATCTTTTTAGTTTTTTAGTTTTAATATTTATTAAGTTAGAAATTGAATTAAATAAAATATGAAATGACCAAATTATCCCTCATTTGGACAGATAATGTAACAGAATTGACAGTTCGTCCCACAATAACACAAATCCTAAATAATTGGAATAAAAACAATGAGTTTAAAGCACTAGAGATTGGAATCCACCACTAACATACTATCTAAAACACCATGGATATGAGCAATCAAAATACAAAATAAGTTGATAAAGTTTGCCTACACATAAGGCCTTGATTATCGGACACTTTTGGAAATCATTCCCCTAAGACATAAATTAAAAGATTGATTATCTTGTATTAGCCAATTAACTACACATGTATCCTAAGAGCATGATTATCGCATACCCTAGGCACATGCTAACCATGTGAGAGGCATTATGCACATGTGAGAATATTGAAAAATATATAGATCATAGACCCACCCTTAGAGTGGAATCATTTTTGCTCACTATGGTGGATGAGTGACACGTGTCACCTGACTACCTTTTTGTGCCACGTGTCACCCATCCACCATGGTGGTAATGCTCACCACCACTGTAATGTTCTAGAATTTTCCTATATTTTTTTTTGAACCTATAGAAAATTTCTGAGATTTATTTGGAGTTATTACTGATTTTCTGGAATTTATTTAAGGTTATTAGTAATTTATTTATTAGTTTTAGAAATTAAGAAAAACCATTTCTAAGTATTCTGGAAATTATTCAACTAGGTTTTCGTTGTTTCAAAAACAGTTTGAGACCTTAGTATTGAAGAACTTGATAAGACGAACCCAATGACACTAAGATCATAATTATCCAAGGACCGGATTATTTATAGAGAATTTCGTAAGTTAGATTGTAATTTTGAGGAATTAGAGAAATTGAAGAAAATAGGGTAAACAAGCACTTTCGATGACATTTTCAATTATTTGAAGAAAACATGTAAGTCGTTGAAGAAACTAAAAATATGGGGAGATAGTATAGAATGCCACGAACAACATCTTATTCTTAGATTACAATGACGACTACGAGATCATTTCTGATAAATTTTGGAAAAAATTAGATAAATGACAAAATTTAAATAGAAAAGAAAATAGAAAACAAAGATCACGATCTCGACCGTTGATCAAGTTTGATCCAACGGAGGAGTGCTTGGCAAGAAAATGGAGTGATGGCCAAGTTAGATACACGTGTCACACCCACAATTTGCCACCCATTTTCTCTTTTACTCATTGTACCCACCAAAGTGCTAAGTAGATCCACCTAGAATTGCTAAGTGTACTCATTGAAGCCTATAAATAGGAAGCCATTTCTCATTTCCAAATCATAGCATCACCTTGAGAGCTTCTCTCTCTAAAAAGTTTCTCTCTTTCTCTATCTAAAATTTATTAAGTTCTCTCTCCTGAAACTTCCTAACTTGTTTCTATCATAATTTCTTCATTCGACGTCCGATTTGAGATCCGTTTTCGACCACGCAATAATGATTCCGAGCCCGACCTTTCTAGATGGTTTCTAGGCCGATACTCTACATAAATTAGGCTTTCATTTTCAAAGGCTAAGGTAAGGCCCTAAACCTAGTCGAAGTTCTGCTGAAATGTTGTTAGAATTTTCTCCTGTTAATTAGATTCTTGTTATGTTTAAATTAAAAAACCAAAATAGTACCGAGGTTTTGCCTATGAGAAGTCTTCAACAAGGTAACCCAATTTCCTAGCTTATTTAAATTACTAATTATTTAAGTTTCAGTTATAGTCGAAACGTTGCCCGACTTTTGTTCAGTAATCAACCTAATAATGGATTGAGGAAAATATATTAATGCCAAACGATGTGCTGTCTAGGCAAGTCCATGAGCAAACGGGCATTGGACACTGGGTTTGATATTCCTCAGTCTACCATGTACTTATCTGGGCACATCGTAGGGCATTAACTTATCAACTTCCAAGACTTTATTAAAATGAACTTGAGTAGAAACAAAATAGGAGTTCAGGAATTGAGCCGTTACTCAGTTCCTAAACAAAAGAATCAGACATGACTGTTTGCCTCGGGATGTGAGGTCATGTTAGATAAAAAATCCAGCAAATACAGAGATTGGTCTTAGTAGACTAGTTTCTGGAATTTTCTGGGAACATGACTGAAAGGAAAGGTCATGCTGAACTGTCAAAATTACTTTTGATTGAATTATTGTCAGAGTTGGACTTTTCAGTTACCCAGAGAAGAAGTCAGGACATTGGTGTTGTTGGACCGCACCATCAGGTTAAGCTTGGACTTTAGGTAGGAGGAATCCTCACACCTTGTCTATAAGACTTTTATTGTGTATAGTATGGATTTTCGTGTATTAACTTATTGATGATCTAAGAGTAAAGGGTTGTATTTTTATAACCTTGGGTTGGATTTCCTAAACTTCCGGAAAGAATTTTTACAGACGAGCTAGTCCGATAGGGAGGCTAGCTTATGAGGTACTAATCAGAGATGATTACTCTCGCTACGGTGCCAAACTTTTGCTTGATAAGCATAGTTTTTCATTAATGTGTTCGATCATCAGATAAGTTTCAATTATTGAGTATTCACAAAACGTTTGCGAAAGACTGCATGTTCATATTCAAAGATTGTGGAAATTCAACTGTCACTATTGTCGCTGGTTTTGTGGTGAATCTTTTCCAATTTTTTTTCTCTTCTGACCGTATATTTATATGTTTATTTTAACCTACTATTTTCAAACCTAGTCAGGGTCTCCCAAGGGGAAGCTATGAACGCATATGATGCTTACCCCCTACCTGCTTTCTTGTAGTTGTTTCTGGGTTTGACGATCTTGATTGATCAGTTTGGGAGTGGCACTCATGAATCTTGGTTGGCTTCCACAAGGTCTCTAGGTCCTTCACCATGTTCTTTTGCTACTATCATTGGAACCTTAGCCTTTTCTTCTGTTGTTGTCATTTTCTTTCCGTTAAGTTGTAATATATTTTAAATATCTGTAGTGTGTTGGTTGAGGTCTTTTGTAAAATATTGTTTAAGGTATTTTGTGAACTCGTCATCCTAGCGAGTTGGCTTTTTAATATAAGCTAGTATGAAGTGTGTTTAATTATATCAAATCTTGTGTGCAATTTAACTCTGATCCAACTCGTATTCTATCAAACAAAGGACTTAACTCATTTTAAGAAATCTTGGGATTATAACGCTCGAGCTACGAGTATTATATTCTCGGGAACTCTTAAGACATGTGTCGCTGTGGCAATCCCATGTTGGGATGTTACAACCACCTTTTTGTGGTGAGCAAAAATGGACTCCCCTTAGTGTAACTTATGAACATCTAAGATCCCTTCTCTCATGAGTATGTTCTTAGGATACCCACTTATTGCCAATTGAAATTTGATTATCACCTGCGTAAATTCCACAACAAAATTTAGATGCATGCAACTTAAGGTGATCAGTCAGAGATAACATACAAATAGAATCAATTAAAATGGAGATCAAAGATTTAATTATCAACACGTCTTGCAATTAAGAAGTCAATTCATGATAAAAATATATAACATAGTTAGGGCTTCATCCTAGCCCTAGCTAGGGATTTAGTTACACATAATTAAACTAAAAGAAAAAGAAAACATAATAAATTAAAGGACTAAAATAAACCGATGGAAGGATGGATGGATGAAGCACGACAACCTTGAGAAGCAACAATGGTGGTGGCTCAAACTTGAAAGGAGGCTTGAAGCTTGCAGAAAAACTAGGTTTCTTCCTTTCCAGGGTTTCGGCAATTCTAGGTCTAGATGGAGGGGGGCTACTTGCGTGGGAAGGCTAGGGTTTGGTAGAAAGGAAGGCGTGAAAAATAGTGAATGAGGAGGAGTGAAGGTCTATTTATAGGGAACCTTGAGATTGAGGTTTTGCTAAATTTAAGATGTGGGATTTTGGTCACTTAACCTCATGGACCTAAAATAACATACAAAACCCATGGTCCAAAGCTCATGTCACACACCAAAGGTAGAATTCACGCCCAGTTAGGCCCAATGCAAGGCCGACTTTGCTTTTTGCTCTCCTCTGGATTTTCTTGCACTCCAAGTCTTCTAAGAAGCTTCTAAAACTTCTAACTATTGACTGGAATGTTGACTTTGACTTTCCTTTCCTAGTCCCACTAGGATTCCTTGTGGGACTTTGACCATTTTGCCTTTGACTTTGACCAACTGGGATTGAGATTCCTCTTCCAAATAGGATTTGACTTTGACCATTTTGTCCATCATGACTTCTAATAGAATTAGGACTAATTCTTCAACTAGGATTAGGTTTCCTAGTCTGTTTGTGGATAAACCCACATGGATTTAACAACCGATCATGGATCGACACGTGGCTAGTCAAATCCAACTTCAGGCTTTGACTTTTCAACGATCAAACTTGGACCTCCACTTCACCACTTCACCACATCGCCTCGGCATATTTCATTGCCAGTTCGAATCGGCTCATCCGCCGAACGATCAAACTTGGACCTCCACTTCACCACATCGCCTCGGCATATTTCATTGCCAGTTTGAATCGGCTCATCCCGGCGGATGAGCCACATCCGATCCGACCCGATCTGAGGATCTTCTAAGAACTGAGTGTTCGTCTTTTCTTGGTTATCCCAGTTCGGTTCGGCTCGGCTCTTGGTGATCATCCTTTCAAATAACGGACTACCGTCGAGTGACGACTGTCACATTATGCGTTGGACCCATCCGGAGCAGTTCATCCATGTCCGATATGAACGTGGATATGTTTCATACCTGCGTGTACGATGTCTATGATTGGCTTGGCTCGGATCCCACCGTCATTCTAGAAGATTGGAGTCAGGACGAACCGCCTCACTTGAATATCTCTGGCATGGCTCTCTGACAGATGGGACGTCCCAGCTCACAGCCATGACTATTAGGGCACCCCACTTGATCTTCCATCTTTGCATTGAATGCAGCATTTAATGTAAAGGAAATGGGTAGCTGTGCATGTTACTATTCATGGCCGAACGCGTGGCCTCTTCTCAGCTGTTCATCTTTATGCAGGTAACTTAACCTTCATCACTTCCTTTGTCTATATAAACCCACTTATTTACACAAAGGAAAATACACAGAATTTTACTCACCAAAAGGCCTATCAAAATACACACAACTTGCTGAGAATAGACCCAGAAGATCTTACCTTATTCTTCCCTATTCTCCCAAGTTCATCACTTGTTCTTCCTTGTTCTTATTCAAACACCTCCAAATACACATCACTGACTTCATCATCGGAGCGTATTTGACTGGTACCACACCGATCCTCCTCCTTTGATCTTGTGTCCGTGCAGGAAGATCTCAAGTTAACATCCACTTCATCATCCAGCAAGGCTTCTAATCAGCCAGATCATCCATTTTAAGTAGTTGCATCTCTCTTACGGAAATTTGCATCAACAGATTGACGCCATCTGTGGGAAAATCATCTTTTAGCCATTGTGTTCATCACCATAAGTGTTAAGCTCTTCCCTCAAAAAATCACTACTATCGTAATCCCTGCGCCATGATTACCATCTTTCGTGACAGCAGCTCTTCTTCAGAAGGATCCCAGGATAATCAACAACATGAGCCTGAGACATCTGACAAAACGAGAAGAGCACAACTTGCTAAAGTAGCAAAGTCCAAAAGTCCTCTGAAGATCAAGGCTGCTCATAAGCTCCTCAGGGAGAACCAACGACGCTTAGCCGCTGAGAATGCACTTCTCAAGCAAAATAATGAGCTGCTCACCAAACAGGCTGAGGAGCTCTCACGTCATCGTGCTCAGCTCGACGTTAGTGGAAGATCGGGCTTCCGATCAAGATAAACCCGAACCGATCAGGAGACTCTTTCACCATCTCCTTCTCGGCAGAACACTCAGGCTCGGTAGAGCACAGACTGCACCTTCCCGGGCTTCGAATATATGTCCCCGGCCGAGCAACTCGAGTTCCTGGACGCCTACCATCTCCTTTAGTAAAAGCAGGCGGCCTTCAGGAGACGCTCTCCCGAAACCTTGGGGGAAGACCGATCCAAACCTGTCGCGGATCAGCGACCTCCAATCCGATCTAGATTGAGGACTGCCAATCCAAATGGGTCGACTGATCACATCGCCGAGACCAGCCTATACCTTTCCATGTCGAGAACACACTCTGGAAGACGATCCGTAGGGGATCGATTGAGACCTACCATGGTCATGTCTGATCAGCGTCCGGCAGACGAGAGGATCACTCGTCAACCGGTGAATGAGAGACTCGGTGACCAAACCGAGTGCTCAGCGGAAACAGCACCCGAGCCGACCACACCCAACGTGGAAAACCTTGCCGGTCCAAAACCAAATTTGGAGTGTCCATGATCGGCTCGGCTAGGTCGAGGTTTCCAGGGGATACCTCAGCAGAAGTGATCACGGGGAAGAGCTCCATCTCTCATACACCAGCAGGATCATGAATGCAGAGGTCTCTATGGATACCAAACCCCCTAAGATAGATCAGTACGACAGGGCCAACGACCCTTATCCAAGCAGCAACTATCCACCTCCGCGCCCCCTCATCACCGGAAATGTCACCGGAGACCACCGCGAGCGGCGGCACCTCCGGCGGCATGGTCGACAACATCCCTCCGCCCACACGCCACACACTCATAAGGTTCCGAGGTAACATCCGAGGCAACATAGCATAGGGTGTGTGGGGGGAGGGGAGGGGAGGGGAATGCCAACTGGCCCTCAGCAAAACTGAGGTAGTATGCACCCCCCTATAGAGCATTTTATGCCTTTCCTCTAAGGGCAGGAGGGAACATCAACATGCGCGAGGAGTCATAATGGGCCATAATTTTTGCAGGCATGCTAAGAAAAATATAATCTACCATAGAAAAAAGTTTCAAAATTTTTTGGGCACCGGAAATATTTTTTTTATTTTTTGAAGTCGAAAAATAGGAAAAATCATAAAAAAAAATCCGGGAAGCGAAAACCCGTTCCATCACTTGGAGTAGGTTCTAAATAATGCAAATGAATTATGGTGAGCTTATTGTGCGAGGAAATTTCGATAAAAATGGG
>JAOTQX010011934.1:0-14624 GCA_026122645.1 Dryas alaskensis | reverse complement strand
ACTCTAGATGTTGAAGCCAAGCTCCCAAGGGGTGTCACTCCTCCAAGGATGCCCAAAATAGCTTCTTGTCCCAAGTGTCTCCAAGCTCCTCTTGCAATAATGGTGGTGAATATGATAGATGGGTGTTGTGATGATGTTTGGCTTTTTGGAGAGGAAGAGTTGATGGAGGGAAGATGGAGAAAAGAAATGATGAAGAGAGATGAGAAAAAAACTAGGGTTTTGAAATATGGAAGATGAGATGTGTGTTTTTAAGATGAGATGATGAAATGAATGATGAAATGAGTGAAATTCGAGAGGATGGATGAGGCCGGGAGCTCGAAAATGAGAGAGTGTTTTATGGTTTGGGTGAGTTGTTATGTCTAGAATATGTGGCTAAAATTAGATGGAAATGAAGGGATAAAGTTTGGTTAATTCAAAAATGAGAATATTTCATCTTATCCCTGAATGGATGATTCTTAAAGGATGTTGAGGTAGGTAGATGTTCTCTTTGCCTCATTTAGAGCCTTCACATTGTGGTTTCTGAATTTTGCTTAGAATGGGGAAATAAAGGGCATGTGATAGGCAATTACCCAAAATGGAAAGATGCTTTGGGACCACTTTATCCTTTTGCTAGCAGGATTTCTGAGTTGTCTTTGGAGAGCAATTTGGAGGCCTTAACCAACTCAGAAAGTTACATTTTATATATCAATAGAAAGCCCTGGATGTCTTCGTTTCAACAATATATTATATGCATCAATCCAAGCTCGAACCAAAACGTTATGTCCCACACAATGCAGCTGACTCAGTTTTCCTCGGGTGCAGTTTTGGGCTGATTTTGAAATTTAAAATGAACACCTTAGAAATCTTCAAATGTCACGAACTTTAACCTGGAATAACTTCAAGGTGTTAGCTTCTATCTCCAATTAGATTCGTGTTAAAATCTATTAAGGAGAATAAATGGTGAAATTTCTCATTTTATTGCTCGAAATTTAAAAACACAAAACTAAATGAAATTTAAAGTTTTTAATCAAATTAACTCACAAAAACTAAGTAAGAGGAATATAAAAAGATGTGAATTTATGAACATATCAAATACCCCCAAACTTAGGTTTTGCTCGTCCTCGAGCAAACAAAACGCACAATAAAGAAAAATACAAGATAGGACTATGAATTTCAGAAGCCCAAAATATTTCCTAGATTTTCCTTTAGTACTAATAACAAGACATGAAACACATGCTTGAGTAAGTGTGTGCACTATAAACCATATGTCAATTCAATGCATTCACAAGATATGCAATTCAAACTAGCTTGGATAACCAAACACTCATTGGAAGCTCTCTATTTTCACACAAGTGTTCAAGGGTTAGTGTATGCATTCAATGTAATGTTGTGCATATGCCTCCATATTCTTGCTACTCAATCTCATCTCCACTAGTCATGCACAAAATATCTTGGATCAAAAGGACTTTATTAGGTTGTAATGGGGTTTAGGTAAGGGGTTAAAGAAATGAAAAGGAAAGGTTATCACAAATTGTAAGCAAACATAATAAGCAATTCTCTTTTTGAGATTTAAGAACTTTAAGGACTTTAAGATGCTTGCCAAAACTCAACCCTCAAACCATTCCCCCAAACCTAAACTAAAAACATTTTTTATTTCTTAAATAACACTTTTTTTTTATCCAATCCTTACAGACTGGGGGTGCCACGTCTAGTAGTGGCGCACAGTCTAATCATGCTGGTAGAGGTGGAGAACAGCAGAGGGGTCAGCCAGGACGCCTAAGAGCCCAGGGCAGAGTCTTCGCCATGACGCAGCAGGACAGTTTGGCTTCCCCGGACGTCATTATTGGTACGATTTCTATTTTTGGACAAAATGCACGTATCTTGATGAATTCTGGTGCCACACACTCTTTTATTGGACGTAGACTTGCTTTATCCGCCGATAGGGTGTCGACTCCGTTGGAATCTGAGTTAGTTATAGCTACACCAGCCGAGGTTTCACTCTTAGCTTGTGAAGTTTTTAGAGGTTGCCCCATCTTAATTGACGACCATGAACTTGAGGCAGATTTGTTTCTCTTGGACATTTCTTACGTCAACCTTATTTTGGGTATGGATTGGCTTGCTATTCATCATGCCTCTGTTGATTGTTTTTGGAAGATAGTGACTTTCAGACCTCTAGGGCGACCGGAGATTTTTTTTCATGGTGAGCGTAGAATCCTTCCATCTTGTATAATTTCAGCTCTAACTGTTAGACGTCTGTTACGGAAGGGTTGTACGGGGTACTTAATTAGCCCACATCATTGATTGTTGAGCTAGTAAGGTGAGACTTGAGGACATACCTGTGGTATAGAACTTTCCTGACGTATTTCCGGACGACCTTCGGGTTTGCCTCCAAAGAGGGTGATCGACTTTGCCATTGACTTGGTTCCTGGCACAACACCCATTTCTTTAGCACCATATAGAATGGCTCCAACCGAGTTGAAGGAGTTGAAAACTCAATTACAGAAATTGGTAGAGAAGGGGTTTATCTGACGTAATGTTCATTTCTCCTTGGGGCGCACCAATGTTGTTTGTGAAAAAGAAGGATGGAACTATGAGGTTGTGCATTGATTACAGACACTTAATAAGGTCACAGTGCGAAATTGATATCCCTTGCCTCGTATTGATGAGTTGTTTGATCAGTTGCAGGGTGCTAAGGTATTCTCTAAGATTGATTTGAGATCGAGCTATCATCAATTACGAATTAGAGAGACCAACGTACCCAAGACTGCCTTTTCGACTCGATATGGACATTATGAGTACTTAGTCATGCCATTTAGGTTGACGAATGCCCCAATAGCCTTCATGGACCTTATAAATTGGGTTTTCCTTTCTTACTTGGATTGATTTGTCATTGTATTTATTGATGACATATTGGTGTATTCTCGGAGTGACAGAGATCATGTGGAGCACTTGAGGACGGTTTTGTAGACTTTGAGAAAGCATTAGTTGTATGCCAAGTGCAGAAAGTGCCAATTTTGGTTAGATAGAGTGGGATTCTTGGAGCACGTGATTTTAGCTGGGGGTGTTTTTGTTGACCCACAGAAGATTGAGGCAGTTATGAATTGGGAGCGACCTACTAGTGTAACCGAAGTGAGGAGTTTCCTTGGTTTGGCGGGTTATTACTGTCGTTTTGTAGAAGGGTACTCCAAGATAGCAGCACCTCTTACACGGTTGACCAGGAAGGGGGTGAAGTATGTATGGACCGATGAGTGTGAGCAGAGTATCCAAGAGCTTAAGAATCGACTGACTTCTGCCCCCGTTTTGACACTTCTTGATAGCAGTAGTGGATTTGTGATTTACAGCGATGCTTCACGCCAAGGCCTAGGTTGTGTGTTGATGCAGCATGGTAAAGTGGTTGCTTATGCTTCTAGGCAACTCAAAAAGCATGAGTTGAACTATCCGACCTATGATCTTGAACTTGCAACAATTGTGTTTGCTCTTAAGATTTGGAGGCATTATTTATATGGAGTGACTTGTCAGATCTACACTAATCATAAGAGCCTTAAGTACTTATTCACTCAAAAAGAATTGAACTTGAGACAGAGAAGGTGGCTAGAGTTGATCAAGGATTATGATTGTACTATTGAGTATCACCCTAGAAAAGCTAATGTGGTGGCGAATGCTCTTAGCAGGAAGACTTTAAGCTCTTTGGCACATCTTAAGGCGATACGCCTGCCTTTATTAGTTGAGTTGAGGACTTCAGGAGCTACTTTGGATGTAGATCGTTTTGGAGCCTTGTTAGCTAGCTTTCGAGTAAGACCAGTGTTGATTGATAGTGTAGGACACCTATCTGTTGGGACGAAGTTGGTGAGAGAAAACTTATTGGGCCGGAATTTGTACATATGACATCAGAGAAGGTACAAGTTATCAGGAGCAGGTTGAAGGCGGCTCAAGATCGACAAAAGAGCTATGCGGATACACGCAAGAAGGATCATGAGTTTGAGGTGGGTGATCGAGTTTTCCTGAAGTTATCACCCTGGAAGGGTGTAGTGCATTTTAGGAAGGGCAAAAAGTTAAGTCCTCGTTTCATTGGACCTTATGAGATTACAGAGTGAGTTGGTCCAGTTGCCTATAGACTTGCCTTACCTATGGGGCTCTCTCGTATCCACGATGTGTTCCATGTATCTATGTTGCATAAGTATAGACCAGATCCTTCTCAAAGTTTGGAGACCCACCCCGTTGAGTTGAGAGAGGATTTGTCTTATGAGGAGCAGCCCATTAAGATTTTGGATCGTAGAGATCAAGTACTTCGTACTAAGACCATTCCCCTGGTTAACGTTTTATTAAGAAACCACACAGTGGAAGAGGCGACGTGGGAACGGGAGGAACAGATGAGAGCTCAGTACCCGCATCTTTTCGCATGACAGTGTTATTCCTTTTTGTACAACTTGTTTTACTTGGAATTTAGAAACGAATAACAGTTGTACATAGCTTGCAAGTATACGAATCGCTTATGTAAGCATAACGTATAAGTACGAGGTCGATCCCACAAGGAATAGGTAAATATACATCAAACTAATTCAACTTACCAATTAGAATCACCAAACACACACACACGGCAGGGGGTTTGTAGATTGTGAAACTCACGCACACCACATACACACACACACACACACACACACACAATTGCAATGCCAAGAATTCAGAATCCACCACCAATTGATGGAAATATAACCAAGCAATTCAAGATAACGCATAAATGTAATAAAGTTTACCAGCCAAAGGCCTTTTCGGGGACAGACCTAACTACTGTTTTCCTTATGCATAAACTAAGAGCTTCTTAGGTCTCCCCTAGTCAGTTAAATTGCATGTTCCCTAAGTGTACCTAAGACAACTATTATCCATGCAAGAGTCATTAAGTTTTGTGAAAACGATAAACACATGTAGCATATACCCACCTTAATGTAACTTATGAACATCCAATGATCCATTTTCTCATGAGTACGTTCTTAGGATACTCATTTGATGCCAATTGAAATTATCATACTTTCGAGCTTATTTAATTTCACAACATAATCTAGATGCAATTACCCTAAGGTAGCTAGTCAAAGGGCCGGGTGCAAGCAAATAGAATCAATTTTATTAGAGATCAAAGATTTACTGCATACATCAAATTAAATCACAAGTGTCGCCATTGTATAACTCACAATTAAAGTTTCTTCATCCAACTTAGCAAAGCCAAAACATAATAATAAAGAAAATAAAAAATCTAATTTCCATTATAATCATTGAATCCATAATGAAAGCAAGAACAAACTAATTAACTAAAGAAAACGAAGAAAATCAAAAGAAAAAGACAAGAGAAAAAAAACAAAGAAAAACCCAAGGAAGATGCAGCTAGGGCAGCAAACGTCTTGCTGCCCCCTCCTCTTTCTTCCACCAACTTATCTCTCTGTCTCTCTCTTTCTAACTTTTAGAAAATAAAAAGGTGTAAGGTGTAGAAGATGTGTTGATTTGTGCAAGAGCAAGAGTTTTATATAGTAGTGAGGAGGTGTAGAAGTTTTGCTGATTTTCCAATGTGGGACAAGCTCTTTCCTTGCACATTAAAGCTTTTAATTTTCGGCCAAAAATGGGCCTCGGGCTTGTTTGGGCGTAACTTCCTTTTCAGCTTGCAGAACTGCTGCACTACCTCCACTAAAAAGGTTATATCTCTAGTTAGACAACCAGGAATCGAGATTCGTAAAATTCCCTACGAAGCTAACACCCGTAGCTTTCCAACCATATATGGCATGCTACCTAGTTCGATCTGGATAAGTATAGAATTGCTGTCGAAATTGATGCTCTATTTTCCAGGGTTTTGACTTATTTTTCAGCTAGGATTCCTTGTGATCTTTGACTGAATCTTGTGAAATTTTCCTTGCACATGAAGGATTCCATCCTTGGGCCTTGGATCAGATGTGTGGTGCGACACACCTTGGGCTTGTGGACCATCATTTAGGCTTGAAGTAGGTGTATGGTCGTGATCCTTTTGGGCTAGATTATGCGCATGGCCCATAGTGCATGGGCTGTATGTGTGGTCCATGTCATGTGATGATGTGGCATGGTTGACCATTGACTTTGACTTTGACCTTTGAAATTTGACTTTGACCAAAAGTCAACCTTGACCAAAAAGATTTCTCAAAAGATTATGTTCAAGATTCTCAAAAGATTCCTTCCATATTTCATATTCTTCTAGAAGATTCTATCAAGATTCCTTTTTCCATATTTTCTATTTTTAGCTCAAATTACCCCATTAGGCTCCTTTTTCCATCATTGCTTCATTTGGCCTACAAAACACTAAAATAAACTATCAAGACACAAAATGTCGAGTTCTTGCACTCTAAGTTAGGTAGTTAGTATCATAAAATGATGCAAAATGATCACTCATCACACCCTCAAACTTAGACTTTGCTAGTCCTCGAGCAAAAACAATAAAGAAAAGACTCAAAGACTCAAAGACTCAAAAACAAACTTACTTTCCCAACAAATGATATCATGAGTATAACCAACAATAACATAGTAGAGCAAGGCATATATAACACTCATTCTTTAAATTCTAATAATGCTTCAAATAACATACCTTACTCCTCCATTATACATATAGATCATTCTCTTCATATGGGTGGCTTGGAGGGTATGTGGCTTCGATTTCTTTCATATCTTTCTATTTTGGTAAAGTGTGGGTTTCTGATTGACTTTGTTTTCTTTTTGATCTAATGGGTTTGTGACCAAGACAAGGAAGAGAAAATGGTGAGAGGGAAAGTGAAAATATTAATTGTGAAAGGAGGAAAGCAAGCTAAGTGCATAGTACACTCTTTTAACGAAATTACTGTTCACACCGGTTTTTTCATTTTCTTTCGCTTACACAATGGTCTCAACTTATAACCATTGTGTAGGCAAAACCCAAAAATCCACCACTCGAAAAACCATTGGATTATATGCATACATACAATGGTTTTTTAATAACCGTTGTGTGTCAAAACTACACAACAGTTTTTAAAAACTATTGTATATAAAGTGTCGTCTATTAGATTGATTATAGTAGTGACCTTTCGATTTTTAAAGATTTGTTGAAAGTTAAACCTGAGTTCTTTGTTTCGAATTCAGAAATCTTCTTTTAAAATTGTGGTTGTCGTTTCCACAAAGTTTTGGAGTCCATCTCTTGAATGCGAGTTGATTTGTTTCTTCAGACTCGGTTCATTGAGATGATTGTTATTCCTTCAAGTTCGGTTAATCCAGTTGACAAGATGTTGTCTCGACCTCATAACCGTGCTCAACCTATGAACTATCTAGACCAATGTTATTTGGAAGATCAAGTTGGATTTTGAAAGACTTTTAAGGAATTAGAGCATATGTGGTAAGCTAAGCATTTTGATGACTTTTATGGAGCTGACACCCATGAGTTTTGAAGAATCTCTGAGAAGAAAAAATCTGCAAGTTAGATCGAGAGTATTCAAGAAAGATTTGAGTGTTTGAAAGTACCACCCGAGTCTAGAGTGAGGATGGTGACTCACCTCCTAAAATGAAAAGCAAGAACGTGGTGGACGTTTGAATGCATTCAACGGATTAGAGCATAATCGACTTGAGAGAAGTTCTAGCAGTTGGTTATTAGTTGTTATTTGTCTACGGTTTTGAAGACTAAAATAGGATTAGATGGAGGTTATCTAACCAATCGATTTATGATTAAACCTGTGATGATGTAACCCACCACTCGAAAATTGGGTTGCATGATGTATTTATTTTGAGGGAATATGAGACTTTGACACACTCGCGACGAGTGTTGAGATCTCAAGTATTCTCAAGGCAAGTACCTCTAATGCATACTTTGTCTTGAGTCGTGAGAAGTAAAGAATATTATATGGAAGCTCGTTTGAACTGTTTTATATATACATTTATATTGGCCATTGTTTTGGTGCTGTTTGGATAGTAAGGATACGATTAAGTTCACTCGAGAATTTGTGGAGTAAGAACTGAAATCGTGTAGTTGGTAAAGAACTAATGATGTACTTGAAAGTAGTCGAGTTTACTAAAGGTTTGAGGAATGAAGTTCGAAAGGACTTAGTTAGAGTAGGACTGTTGACATACTCGGAGTTAGTGGAAATAGCTTTGGCTAGAGGAGAACAACTACGAGAGATTTATGTAGGAAAAGAAGTTGGATGGAAATACCAAAAAAGAGAAATTATGTTTTCATTGTAAGGAGAGTGGACATTTTGAAAGCAAGTGCCTATATGGAACAAGAGCAACCATGAATAATCGACTTCAAGATGAAGAGAAGCAAGTCGTCAATCAAGTGGTCAATCAAGATGGTTAAGGACATGCATCTGTTGTTGAGTCAAGAAAAATGTTCGTATAAGAGGAGCAATCTAAGGACGTAAATCGCACTTGGAATGACTTTGCACCTTTAAATACGTGATAAGTTCATAAAATTTTAAGTTGAAATTTTATTGGCTTCATTTGCATTTGTTTGATTGTTGAATGTTGGCTTGGTTGGTGATGTTGTCCGTATCATAGTGTAATTAGATGAAATTGAATTTGTGGTATCCTATATATGCAAGTTGGAATTATTTCTTTAAGACTTCACACTAGTAATTGGAGAAATTCTCACGTTAAAAATTATAAGTTGGTTACTTGGAAAACTTTAAGTACCTACAAGAGTTTTGGGTGAGTTACAAGAACAGTTGAAGAACATTACAGTAAAAAGGATAATTGACATGTGTTGGAGACACTATGAGAATTTGTAACCCTACTCAAGAGTTTGAGTGAGAATGCTATTGTGACTACTACTTATTTGATAATTGTCATTGTGACTTTGTAATTTTGAATGTTAATTTTTTATAAAGGAATATCTCTTATGTCGTTATAGTCAATTCATTGGAGGTCTCATGTTTTTATATTAAAACTGTTTTGAGATTGATTAATAGGAGATTACGTAGACTCTTCGCCTGATCAACGAAGTTGTCTTTGGCCTGATGCTTTGTCGCACCCCAAACCCTGGTATGCAACAAAGGTACTTACCTTGAATGTTCAAGGCTGGTTAAACCTTTTGGGTTTAGTACGGATTAGATCAGAGATAACAAATAGCGGAAACATGTGAAGTAAAAATAAAACTTCTTTATAAAACCAACCACCAAAGTTACGGTAGTTCATTTCAACCTTGAAGAATTACATAAATTTAAAATACAAAGCAAACGTAAAATAAAAGTTTCAAAGTTATGCAAACGTAAAATTACAGTAAATAGCTCAAAACTATCTCCAATCAATGGAGAAAAAATCAATAAAACATTCTCGACATGAGAGATCAATTAAATGACATCACCATTTAAATACAAGAAGTTAACAAGTCTTAAAATGTTGCTTTGCTCAACCCTCTTCCAAGTTCATCTTTTATCATGCTCGTACCTATAAAAACATCCAATAAACAATGAACAAAACAAATGTAGGGGGTAAGTATCACATACGATCATTGCTTCCCTTCAGGGGACCCTGCTAGGTTTGAAAACCACAAAACTTTTCCTAGTGAAAATCATAGTGAAATTATTTTTTTTCGTAAGATTCTTAAATCATCCAAACAAGATCTTCAAAACCTTTCCTTTGAAATCATTTTCAAAACATTTAAGACTCGGATGTACAGCAATATGATTATAAACATGCAAATTCACAACAAATCATTCATACCTAATTGTCGATACACATTGGTACAACTATGCCCAGCTATTAAAAGAAATAGCATCCATCATAACGAGAGTGCCCTGATAATAGAGATAGGAACTTGCAATTGAGAAATCATATCACCTATCACCGAATCAGTTATGAGCCCTGACTTCGCACAAGTATACGTCACACGTATTAGCTTGGTTAGGCTCCCCATAACGTAAGTGATCAATTCTTCTAGGTCACGAACAATGCTACCCTTACTTTTAGACCAATAAACATATTCATAATAGAATGTTATAATAATTTAAAATCACACACACATACACACAAGAGTCCATAGTCAGGAATCTAGGATAAATCCTCCTACCTGGAATCCAATGCTCTTCACGTATTCTTTAATTTACATAGCCTATGCATCCCCATTCATCTCGAATTCGTCGTCCTCTTATCACGTCACAAATAAATCATTCGGTAACTAGTGTTCCTAGTGTCTGACAATATGACAACTTAGTCAAAATTAAGTTCAACACAATCTAGTTATGACTCATTCTTTTAATTAGGTCACACGTTCCTAAAGACTCTAGTCCTAAGTGGACTAAACTCTACTCTTTAGGGTTTCTAAGTTTCAAGTTTTATCTTAAAGTTAAAACACTTGACTAATTACTTTAGTTCAAAGCAATTTTACAAATTAATTTAGGTTAGAATAAAACAAATCTAAGTACTATCATAGTATTTCATTAATTAGTATTTTTCCAAAATATTCCACTTTAATTAAGCTCGAATAATAGCTTAAATCCAACTTAATCTCTACAATAGAAATTGTTAAACCTAGCATGTCATTAGCCTTAAATTAAATCTTCAAAATTAAAGTTACAACTAATCATGCTTAATTAACTAAATAAATTAAGCAATTAAATCTCCAAAATAAACCTAGGCATGCTTAATTAATAAATAAATTCTATTTAATTAATCTAAGCATGCAACCTAATATTAAAGCCTAAGTAAAATAAATAAAGCAGAAATAATAAAATATTTACCCAACTGTAGATCTCCAAAGCTAGACTCCACTCCTATCGACTCCTACTCCTTGGCAAGCTCTCTAAAGAAAACTTTTTAAACTATGAGAATTTTTTTCTATTTTGGTATGTCAGTTCTTAGAGAGACTTCCAAAAAACCAAAGAGTGAGTAACTCTAACTTCACTTGGTAGTGCAAGTGAAAATGAAGTATAAGGATCTTTATTTATAGGCACAAGGGGGTGGAAAGAAGTTGTAAGTTTCCAATGTGGGATAGCATGCACAAAATGTGCAAAACACGAGTTAGGTCAAAGGGAAACCTATGGGTTACCCACTTGTAGAGACAAAACGGGTGGGCCAGCCCGAATTGAATACATACAGGTCAAAGTGACCCGGTCGCTATAGTGACCGCCTCCACACGGAATAGACGACTGGGATTGGGTTGGTTTAATGAGCTCTAATGGCTCAGATTAGATCATAGCAGATGATCCGGTGTGACGTGCTACAATTCGAGCTTGTGAGCTCGCCTACCCAACGCCTATGTCGCCCCGCGTTAGCGCGCCTAGACCAAACAGCGCGCGCCACATCACCTATTGTCAGACCAATCAGCAACTTTTTTCATTTCTTTTATTTTCCTATTTTTTCTAATTTCTCAGACTTCGAAAATTCACCAAAAATATCTCAGGACTCCAAATAATTCCCTAAAAAATCCTACGGACTCGTCTTGATGATACTAATTTCCTATAGCCTCAAAATAGTTAACTCACTTCCAGAAAATTATAAAAAATCCTCGTCTCATAATGTAATTTTGAAAAATGAAAATAAATAAAATAATCACCAAACTCTTGAATTTTCTTTTCCAAAATTCACTTCCAAGCAACTAAATTCTAGAACCACAACTAAAGGTCTAAGTTAGTTAAAAAAAAAGTTAAGGAAAACTTTAATTCCTTTAAACAAACTTTAAGAACGATGTTGAAAGACTTCAGTAACAAAATTACCATAAGCCAAAAAGTCAAGATGTTACATTCTACCTCCCTAAAAGAATCTCGTCCTCGAGATATAACAAGAGGAACTAACTAATCGACAACAACTCTTTTCTAAGTGTTGGACTGCGACCTAAACTATTATGGTAATAAATCTTATGTTATAAGACACACATTCGGGAGGGCCGACCACGCGAGCGCGGGGGCCGACTCCCGAGTGAAGGGGGAGAGGAGCCTCCCACGTTGAAACCGGTTCATAGGTAGTTCTGCTGGGCAAGTTTCGACAATGATCCTTCTGCAGGTTCACCTACGGAAACCTTGTTACGACTTCCCCTTCCTCTAAATGATAAGGTTCAGTAGACTTCTCGTGACGTCGCGGGCAGCGAACCACCTACATCAACGCGATCCGAACACTTCACCGGACTATTCAATCGGTAGTAGCGACGGACGGTATGTACAAAGGGCAGGGACGTAGTCAACGCGAGCTTATGACTTCCTATTTATAAGTCCAAAAGGGAGTAAGTCCCTGGGGTCATTATGGTATCAGAGCCAAAAGTGTTGTTAATCATAGTCTTTATGATACTGGAACGGTCCAATTCTCCCGGTTACAAACATTGATCGACAACATTCTTACTCTTTATTAAAACTTATTGTTCTACTTACTAGTCGCAGTGGGTCGAAGTTCGTTTGTGACAGGACCGCCCCCGGATTCTACCCTAAAACCCGGAGAGGTCCTGCGGGAATCCAAATTCAAGGAAAATCGTACTGAAAATTCGGCAGAACCTCCCCTGAAAATGGACTAACCCAGAAATTTCAAAACCTGTTAAAAAGCACTTATAAACAGCAACCACCTCTACCACAACCAAAAAGGGTCTCGAACCCAACAAATTTCACAGAGAAACCAACTTAAAGTTTAAAGTGGTTATCAGAGCCACTACTCCTATTACAGCATTTTTTACAATTTAAAGAAAAGGAACTTCCAAAATGGAAGTGATGCCTACAAGATCCTGGGACGGAAAATAGATGTTATGCCTCGACGTGATTGGCTCGACCTCCACCAAAGCTACTACCTAGGGGGGGACAATTTAAGACAAAACAAAATAAGCCGTGAGACAAACTCAGTGAGTGGACAGTTTAATAGAAACGAAAATTAAAGTAAACTTCCTGTTTCAGAAAATTCTTCAAAACTACATTTAGCACTAAGACCTCACGTCACTCTCTGAAATCCCCCAGTTTTAAAACCATTTTCAAGCTTAAGAGTATTATAAAACTAATGGAACTCAAGGAAAAGATAACTCAAAACACATTTCCCAATAGCAAATCATTTAATTTAACGAAATCATAAAAATAATGAAATCAAAATCATTATAAAACTCGAAAAGTAGTTCTCACTTAAAATCCATATTTAAACTCTTGAAGATACCAATTTCGTTTTTCACCATGCTACATACCCTGAATAACCTAGCCATACACCTGTGCGGAATTCTTGCATCGCACAGGCAGGCAATATCCTGGCCATACACACGTGTGGAGTAAATCCAACACGTGCAGGCAATATCCTGGCCATACATACGTGTGAATAGAATCAGCACGTGCAGGCAATCCTGATCATACGTGCACGCAGAGCGGCCCCCAAAGGGCGAAGCATCCCGACACACAGCCCAAAGCCTATATGTGTGCTGTGATGGGTCCCAAAGACCTATCCAATCCGATAACCTGGAGGGTACTGCAAAGGTGGTTTGAAAACCATTATTCCATAACCTAAATAATAGGTCTTTTTTCCATCGAAAATAAATATCATGGTACTTTCCCAAAAGAATCTTTAAATCCATAAGCCAACATACGAAATTCAAATCAAATTCAATATACAGAGATCGAAATAATACTTTTCGACAAAATTGAAATATTAAATGAACTTTGTGTATAAAATGAGAAACCAAATTTCCTTTCCCAAAGCCCAACAACTCTCTAAAACTAACATGTAAATATATGGTTTAAAACTTATTTATGAACACATTTGAAATTCGAAATCCATCGCCATTGATCAAATCCCAAATCAAATCAAGATATTATGCATAATAGGAATAATGAAATCTTTAATGAAATTATTTGAAAACCAAAGTTCGCTCACATTTGTTATTACTAAAACAAATTCAATTAACCAAGATAAAAATGCAAATTTCATAAATCATTTTAAGGAAGTAAGGTCCACTCACAGAGATAGCCCTAGCTTCGATCCTCCGCCGGATCGTCACGAGCCACAACCGTGTCGCCAACAATAGGGATGAAAGGGGCTGGGATTTGGCTGGAATTCGGCGAGACAGAGGGATGTCTCTGGCGTCCTTACTGTGCGCGTGGGTCTGGGCTGACTGGAGGAGGGCCGAGCTGAGCTGGTCGGCGTCGGGGGAGGCTCGTCGAAGGTTGGCGACTGCGAGAGGAGGTCGGCGGCGTGATTTTTCTGGTCGTGGTAGTGCTGCGCAGTGAGGTGTGCGGGAGAGGGAGAGAACACGGGAAGAGAGAGAAAAGAATGAAGAGAGAGAAAGAGTGGCCGGAGAAGGGTGGTTGACGCCTGGGGGTGCTAGCTGGAAGCAAAGGCTGGCAGGGGTAGGTGGTGGCTGCTGGGTTGTGGGCGCAGGGGAGGGGTGCGGGAGTGGAGAAAACAGAGAGAGAGAGTGCGGGGAGAGAGAATAAATAAAGGGAGAGAGAATGTTCTAGAGAGAGAGAGAAACTTCTAGAAAAATCTGATTGTTTTTTAAACCCAATTTGTCCATTTTACAAAATTGCCCCTCACTTCAAACGCTCATATCTTTTAAACTGTAACTCGGATCGACGCGTGCTACGTGTCTATGAAATCGTGGGATCGAAACCTATCTAACGGACCCAAAGTTAAAATCAAAAGCCCATTTATTTTAAAAGTCAACTTTGGGTCAAGCCCAAATTAAAACAAAAATAAATATTTAAATCAAAACCCTTTTT
>JAOTQX010011856.1:0-14645 GCA_026122645.1 Dryas alaskensis | reverse complement strand
GATAGAGTTTCAGAAGCAGCAGGGCTGTACAGAAATATGGTGGAGGGAGGTTGTAAGCCCGATGTGGTTACATATAACAGAAATTCTATAATGACTGCAGGCATACAATGCCTTCAGAGTCTTGACCATTGGATGAGATATATTTGATCTAAGGGATGAGAAAAAAAACAAGGGCTGAATCGGTAGCCCATAATGAAAGAGAAAGAAGTAACCTCTGAACAAAAAAAAAAAAATCCTTCTGAGTCAGGGCAAACAAAAAACGCAGATTGCTTCTTAATCTTTACCCTCTCTCTCCCGCACCCTTTCTCCAATTAAAACCCAGCCGTCCGGCGGCAACGTTGGCAAAATCGGCCCCAAATATTCATCTACCAGTTACCATGTGGAAATCGACGAACCGATTGAACTTCGTGACGGCCATTCGCCTTCTCTGGCGGAGTTGCGACACCGACCACCCAAGACATCGTCCTCTCGACACACTGATCGTCTGGGTGTCCTTCTTTAGTCCTAAAATTCAATCATGAAGGAGAATCAAAGGAGAACAGATCCAACCTCTTCGCCGGCGATCTAAGTTTTCTAGCGGCTTCAAGGTCTCTCTCGGGGATCAGGTATCAGGTCATGGTCAGCATCTTTAACTAAACTTTAGGAATCTAGCCTTATGATACAATCAAAGCATGGCGACCGAACACACATGGCAATTGTGACATCTCAAGTTTAGAGACTAGTTGTATTAAGGCTTAACGAATTCTTGCTGACATGTGTGCAATACTCCATGACAGGTATTCGTTATATCGGTCACGTTTCGTGAACCATTTATTGGCACCCATGATCTTCTCCTAGTGTCTCTACGCCGATAATCTGAGACCGATTATCCTAGATGTTAAGCAGAGATATATAGATCATATTGACTTCATTGGATTGATATTGTCCAGTTATCAATCCTATAACCAGGAACTGTTTAGACTTCAAGTACTAAGAGATATAAGTCTCACTGTCCTAGCTTCTTTAGGACATTATTTTCTTAACATCAAAATCATGGACCTCTTTTATGCTATATATATATATATAAAGATGTAGTATATATATGAATGATGAAACATAAAAGACAAGTTTGCCCATTTTTATTAGAAATATACACAATACGTTTATTAAAATGATTTGCATAAGTGCATATTCCAACATCCTCTGCAAAAGCCAGATGGAGAGGTAATACAATTCATTCATGAGGGAATCCACAATGTGGAGAGTCCGGCAATAGGAGAAAGAATTATATAAAGAAGGCTCGAACAGAAACTCAATAATGGGAGGTGATGCCAATACAACAACAAAAACTCAAACCAGTAAGTTTTGGAGAGCAGGATCTTCAAGGATTGCGTTTTCCCCACAATGATGTACTTGTGATCACGACTCTATTCACAAACAAGATTGTTAAGAAGGTCTTCATAGACCCAGGAAGCTCGGTTGATGTCATTTATTGGGAGACCTTGGAAATGATGAAAATTTCAAAGGAAAGGATGAGACTTTTGTGGGAGATAAGGCAGATTCCTTGAGAACCATCACTCTCCCAGTAACCTTAGGAGAAGAACCTCGAGCAAGCATGAAGATGGTAGACTTTATGGTAATAGATATTCCAACAACATACAACGTGATATTAGGGCGACCGAACCTTAATACATTATGGGCGAGTACCTTGACCTATTGTCTAATTGTGAAGTTCCCAACACCGGCAAGAGTGGGAATAGTTCGAAGGAACCAATTTCAAGCTCGAGAGTGTTATGTGAACGCTCTAAGGGTTCAGAAGAAAAAAGACAAATCCCAAGAACAAGCCCAAAAGGTTAAGTAAAAGAATTTGGAAGCCTATTCAGAAGATAAAAGGGTAGGGCAGAGATAGTGGAGAAAACTTATTCAATAAATGTTTGTCCAAATGACCTAACAAAAACAGTCAAAATAGGGAAAGAAATTTCCATTGGGTATCCGAAGTGGATAGCAAATGTGGTGATGGTCAAGAAATCAAATTGAAAATGGAGAATGTGTGTGGACTTCACCGACCTGAACTAAGCATGTACAAAGGATAGTTTCCCTTTGCCTGGAATCGATCAATTGGTGGATGCAAACAGTTGGAAATGAAGCAATGAGCTTCATGGATGCCTTCTCGGGGTATAACGAAATTCGAATATTGTACCCACTAGACGAAGATGAAATAGACTTTTTTACTGATGGAGGGCTTTATTGTTACATGGCTATGCCCTTTGGTTTGAAAAATGCAGAGGCGACATATTGCCGTCTAATGAAGAAGATTTTCAAAGAGCATATTTAGGACACCATCGAAGTATATGTACGTAGATGACATGCTGACAAAGTCACTTCGGGTTTCGGACCACAGGAAGCACTTGTCAAAGACATACAAGGTATTGCAAAAATATCACATGAAGTTGAATCCAGATAAGTATGTGTACCTTCAGAGTGACTTCTGGAAAATTCATGGGCTATATATATGGTGATCAAAAGGGGAATAGAGGCCAATCCAGATAAGATTAAAGTTATCTTAGATTTGCATTCCCCGAGGACTGTGTTGGACATATTTTATACCATCTTTTTATACAATTATCCCCTCGATTTAGTTTGATAGAAATCGATATTTGAAGGTTGGTATTAGGTGATTTAACTACCTAATCAATTTGATTAAAACCACAATCAGTAATCGGACCCCAATTTTTGTTTACATGATGATTCAAGGACTAATCAAACAGACTTAAATATGGAGCTACAGATTGACACTCGAAAATCAAAATGCAAATTTTGTAGCCAACACAAATCAAACACACACAAGAATTAAGTGACAACCTATAAACTCAGATAACCCATCATAGTAGGCATCACAATGTTATCCACAACTACAGTGGTGTGTGATTAACTGGATAGTTCAATATAACATATAACAACATCAAGTATAAATGTTCAAAGCAGATTTGTGTTTAAATGTTAAGTATGTCAGTAAATATCATGAAATAGAATGAAGAAGAAAGCACACAAGATGTTCACCTATAAAAACCACAAAGGATAAAAACTCGGCGTTTTTTTCAGCTGACCGGGCAATCCACTATGTAGAAGGTTCAATACAAAGGCATCATATAACACACAAGCTCAATCACTAAGTCCTAAACTAAGTGACAGTTTCTTACCCCTTTGTGCAACTTCTATAAGCTAGACAATCAGTCAATCATGAAGTAGGCAGCTCAATTTCCAAGCTCATCAACCCCTGACACCGATTCACACTAAGCACAGTGGATTCTTCAATGTATGAACATGAAATGTAGATTTGGATTCTATAAAAATCAACCTCCTTAAACTAAAGACATGAAAAGGCTAATGGAGAACCGGGTACTAAAACTTAAATGAGAGTGTTTATAAATTTGTGAAAACTTTAAGAACTCACTCAACACATTCAGATTTTAGAAAATCGAAAAAAAGTTAAGAAAATAATTTTAGTTTTTGAAATTCAAAACCATTTTATTACTTGAAAAGATGAGCTTTTACCAATGACCCCAAAAATCTCAAGAGCATGCACACCCAAAAATAATGCTCATCTTCACCAAAGAAAAGAAGCTGATTCAAACCTATACCCACGACACCAACATGCTTACCTATCTGTGCCACCTGGAAGCTAACCAATGGCTTTCCACAAAAGACAAATTGAAGGCATATTCTTGGTGTCTCAAAAAAGAATCCTAGCACAGCTATAGATAAGAATGTGGAGTTGTAAATCAAAAAATTCCTGATTTTGCAAAATTTCCAAAAGAAGAAGATGATGAATAGTGAAAGAGATAGCCAAAACATGTCACAAACATGTGACTTCATTTAATTGATGAAAATGTATGTGCAGTGCATATGTAACCTATAGAGTAGCAGATTGAGAAGAAATTGCTTATGATGATTCAACTCCTATTTACAATAATGATTGTGGAGATAAGCGTGAAAAGATTAAACCTGAACAAGATGAAATCTTGGTGATTCAACGAGCTCCTACAACTCCAAAAGTAACTCATGAAGGGGATTGACTTTGTTCAAGTATTTTCAAAACCCGTTGCAAATGCCAATATAAGGTTTGAACTATTGTTATTGATGGTGGAAGTTGTGAAAACATTGTCTCCCAAGACATGGTCAACAAGTTGAAACTCAACACTGAGCCACACCCAAGTCCTTACTGGATTGCATGGTTTAAGAAAGGAAAAGAGGTAAAAGTCTATAAATGATGGCTTATTTCATTTTTTATGGGCAAAAATTATAAAGACCATGTCTAGTGTGATGTAGTCCCAATGGATATGTGTGTCATATACTTTTGGGAAAGCCGTGGCAATATGATAGAGGGGTGATCAATGATGGGCGTAAAAATATATACACTTTTAAGATGGGAAAACAGAAATTGTTCTTCTGCGCATCAAAGAAGAGAAGGCTTCTTCCTCTTGTCAAAGAGAGGGTAATAACTTTCTTACCTTGTCCAAGTTTGTGAAGGAAAGTGAGGAAAGTGGCATTGTTTACATGTTGGTGGCTAAAGAAAATGAGCAGGTTTTAAAGGTACCATGCAATGTACTGGTTCTCTAGGAAGAAATCAGGGATATTGCACCTAGAGATTTGCCAAGTGGGCTTCCTAATAAAGTCTGTTACCGTATGAGCTCGAAAGAGCATGAAGAATTAACAGGCAAGTTCTAGAACTATTAACAGTGTGGTACCAGCTTTACTCAAACCAAAGAAGGATGGAACTTAGCGAGCTATCAATGGTATGTGTGTGGAACTTGGCGTATGTGTGTGGACAAAGCCCAAGCCACATGAAACCTTGTATTTGTACTTGGCTACCTCGAGCTCAGTTGTGAGTTCGATGTTGTTCAAACAAGGTGAAAAAGCTCAGCAACCAATACACTTCGTCGGCAAAGCTCTGGAAAGAGCAGAGGCAAAGTATGAACTAATTGAAAAACATGTGTTGGCCTTGGTGGTAACGTCAAGGAAGCTAAGACCTTATTTCCAGGCTTATAGCATCAAAGTTCTGACAGATCAACCACTTCGCTAGGTTCTCCACAAACTAGAGGCTTTGGGACGATTAATGAAATGGTCGGTTGAACTTAGTTAGTTTGAGATTAATTATGTTCCTAGAACGTCAATTAAAGGTCAGGTGATGGCAGACTTTATTGTTGAGTTCACCACTTCAGTCGAGATAGAGAAAGTCCTGGATAAACCCTGGATTTTTAATGTGGATGGTTCATCAACATCAGTAGGAGGTGGAGCAGAGTTACTTTTGACCTCTCCAGAAGGAATTCAACACCCTTATGCTATCTCTGAAATTTAATTTCAGCACAACCAATAATGCTTCGGAATACGAAGCATTGATTGCAGGATTGTAGGATTGTAGGATTGCGAATGACAAAGATAATAGGGGTTAAAAAAATCAGAGTTTAGAGCAATTCCCAGTTGGTGGTGGATCAAGTGAACTCAGAATATGAAGCAAAGGAGCCAAATATGGTTGAGTGCCTCAAAAGAGTCAAGAAATTGACATAGGAATTTGACCAGATCCCTGTTGAACAGATTTTGCGATCCCACAACGCACTAGCAAATGCTCTGGCATGGCTTGCATCATCACTTGAAGCAGCTCTTCCACTTCACATATTGGTAGAAGAACTGGCCTAGCATAGAAGTTCAGGAAGTGATGATAGCACAAGCCTCGCAAGTTTCGAAAGACGAAGATTAGACCAGGGAAATTAAGGAGTATATTTTGAATGGGGAGTTACCCTCGAACCTGGAGGAAGCACATAGTTTGAAAAAGAAGGCAGCTCGGTATGTGGTAGTTGGAGGGGATCTGTACAAAAGAAGTTTTTCTAGTCCTTTGCTGAAGTGCTTAGATCTCGCCGAAGCTAACTATGCACTTTGAGAAGTTCATGAGGGAGTATATGGGGCTCATTTTGGATCAAAGACTTTGGATTTTAAGTTATTAAGGCAGGTATTCTATTGGCCTAAGATGAGATAATAGGCTGAAGAACTAGTTCGGAAATGTGAAAAATGTCAAAGGTTTGCTAGTCTGAAACATCAACCTACCGAGCCTCTGGTACCAATGAGTACTAGCCCTTGTTTGTTCAATGGGGAATGGACCTTTTAGGCCCTTTCCCACAGGCATCAAGACAAAGGAAATTGTGATATTGGCAATTTACTACTTTACCAAATAGGTCGACGCAGAAGCATTAGTTAAAACGACTGAATTTTGTGCAGGTTTGGAATTCCAAGGATCATAGTTTTAGACAATGGAACCTACTTCGACAGTCATAAGTTCAAGGAATTTTGCAAGCGAATTTGGATTACGAAACACTTTTTCTCTCCAGCCCATCCACAGGCAAATGGACAAGCAGAGATCACAAACCGAAGCATACTAAGAGGAATTAAGAGATCGAAGATTAGGATCAGCAAAAGAAAATTGGGCAGATGAACTTCACCATGTTGTTTGGGCTTATAGAACAACTGAAAAGACTCCAACAAGATAATCTCCATTTAGTTTGGCCTACAAGACAAAAGCAGTTCTTCTAGTGGAGATAGATTCGCAAAGTTTGAGGATTCAACAATTCGATCCTCAACAAAACAATGAAGCACTTCTAATGAACCTTGATTTGTTAGAAGAACTAAGGGAGAAGTCTCAACCGCAAGCAGTGTAAAAATGGAAAATGGTTGAGTATCACTCCAAAAAAGTTAAGCCCAAACATTTCAAAATTGGAGATTTGGTTTTAAGGGAAGTTATGCCAAACAAAAGAGACCCTGCAGAAGGAAAACAATGACCAACTTGGGAATGACCATACAGAGTTATTGACATGAGAAGATCAAGTACTTATTGGTTGCAGAATTTAAAAGGAAATGATATGCCTAGGCCATGGAATGTAGTGCACTTGAAGAAGTTTTATCAATAAGAAACTTCATTAAATGTAAAATCCTATTGTATGAATTCGTAAATATTTAAATAAAAAGTGTCTTTCATTTCCAAATTCAAAAGAGCTAAAGCTCATTACAAATTCCTTTAAAAAAAAAAACACAAACAAACAAAAAACAAACAAACATAAATAAATATAAAACCAAGGGCACTTTCCCATAGGATCTTACATTTTAGTTCATTCAACATGAGGGAGATAGCCATTCTCCATGATGTTTTTTTGGGTTGCTCGAGGCTTCCCTTCAAGCAGGGCCATGGGACTCAAAAGCTTCCCAGGAATTGATATCATCTCAGGAAGTAGCGTAATCAGAAGCCACTGCTTTAGCATAACTCCTAAAGCGTTCGAAGCCCTCCTCAAGGCAACGTTCATTCTCCTCTATGGTTACTTGACGATTTCCTGAGAGAGCTCTAAGTCGTCCCTCAATATGTCATAACGAGCGCAAAGGACCATGAACTTACCCCTCCAGGACATGCAGCGCCCATGAAGGTGAGTGGTGGTGTGGTGAGTCTCGTAGAGTTGCCTATGAGTTTCCATATTCGCGTTGAGGCTGCCTTTTTTTAAATGGCGGTTGGAATTAAAGTTGAGGGGTTGAGGCACGTTGAGGAAGACGAAGAGGTGTCTCAACCCAATCAAACCTAAACTCCATAAAAGGAATTAATAAGGTTACTTAAAAAAATAACATATCTATGTGAATTCCCTTTTTAGGGGTGAAGGCCCAATTAAGTTCATGCCATTTGGGCCGGGTTTAGAAAACAATTTATTTTAAAACCAGAGAGCCCAAAGGTAAGCCCACTTCGATGGGGCCCAATAGGCAAAATCATGTTTTCTTATTAAACATGAGAATGGATCCAAATAATAGAACAAATTTGCGCACAAATATACAAAATAAGTGGAATTTGATTCCATTAAACTTAAAAGAAGTTCATTACAGACTAAGGCTACAGGGGTGTTCATCATCTTTATCTGGGGTAACTTTATCAAGCTGGTTTAAGCGCTGGCCTGTTGATTTTTGTTTTGAGTTGTGGGGGGTTTTGCTCGTCTCTGCAAATGCCTGTTAAATAGACGAGGTTGATAAAGACTCGGTGAAGAGGATTACTGTAGATTAGGAATATTATATGTTATGCACCAATCAGGAAAGAGAGAAGAAATCCTAAGTCAGAAGAACAGGATTGCCGAGCACTCGCCAAAACCGCCGAGCTCCCATCAGCCTCCGCTGAGCACTCTCTGTGCGCTCGCCAAGGCTATGCCTGTCTTGTTTCACGCGTTTTGCTATCCGAAAAAATCATTTCTCATCATTTGCATATGTCGGCTTACGTCACTGCTTACGTCATTGCTAATTGATCATAAATGGAATTGTGCTAGGATCTTCCTGCATGGTTTCTCGAGTATCCTGGTACTCGAAGGGGCCTCGAGAAAAATAGCTAAAACACAAATCTCTCTGTATGGTTACTCGAGTACCCCTCGAATACTAATTGGGAGGCCTCGAGAAAAATGGCTGAAATAAAATTGAATGGTTCCTTCTGTATGGTCACTTGAGTACCCCTCGAGTAATATTGGAGGGGACCTCGAGTAAAATGGCTAAAACACATCTCCCAAATTTTCTGCTATTTTGCACAATTTCATCCAACAACAGGTGCTAAATTTGGGTATAAACATAAGCCCCCCAATTTCCTTGAGCTTCGGCAATCTTTACCGAGTTGGTTGAGGAAATGTTGATGTTTTTCAAATGCTTCTCGACACATCTTGGCAGACAATTCCCTCTTGGTACGGTGCCAATACTTGGTATCCGTTCCATCATTTATGTTTCGCCGTGACTTCTCGTTCCTCATAATGAAAATAATGAAATCTGTTCACCAATACTCCATGCGCATCTCTGTTTTTTTTTTTTTTTTTTTATGAAATGGGCCAACACACTAAACTTATGGACCAACACACTCTTTATATATATATATATGTGTGTGTGTGTGTGTGTTGTAAAATTTTATTTACTCGCAAATATACGAGCCTTGTAGTAAGGTTGTATACTAACAAGGTCGAACATCAAGGAGTGTTACGAAAAGGAAACACTACATTAAAACTCTAGATTAATTTAAAACTAACCTAGCTTGGAAATTTGTTGGTTTGTGAGGTAACTAAAACAAAATGCAACTAAATTATAAAGCAATAAAGTAGACAAAGGAAATAAAGTAAATAAAGGGACAAGAATTTAAATATTAAAACTAGAGAGGAAAAATGACAACTTTTTGCTATTGGAAGTTAAACAATGGTATGAAAACCAAGGTTAGAGTTCCACACCAC
Source organism: Dryas alaskensis (assembly GCA_026122645.1). Classification (NCBI taxonomy): domain Eukaryota; kingdom Viridiplantae; phylum Streptophyta; class Magnoliopsida; order Rosales; family Rosaceae; genus Dryas; species Dryas alaskensis. The sequence goes on along the minus strand of JAOTQX010011856.1, from coordinate 5,388 downwards.
TATGAACACATATAATGAGGTTTTTAGTAATATCCCAAAAAGGAGAACACCCAAGAGTCAACTTGATGCCCTCTTCTAAAGATATTTATGATTTGAGTACAAAAATTGAATATTTAAATAGTAAATCTTGTTTTTGCTTAAAAATACAAACTTTAAGCAACCCAAGTGAACCAAAGACTAAGGAACAACTAGAGTTCAAAAAGGTTTGTATTTAAAAGATTAATCATGGAGCAAAAATGTGGAAATAGGCTCTAACTACCCATAATATATGACATTATGAGTGAAAGATAGTTTGTTTCTCCTTTTATAAACAAAATCTAGAACTTTTAGTATCTAGGCAAGGGAAAAATTAACATAAAAGCTTCAACTTGATAATATTCATGGTGGTGCTTCCCCCTTACCTTGGTAAGGAGGTTTAGTGATCACCCATGAGCTTAGAACTAAAATAAAAGGATAAGAAGAAACAAAAGAACATCTAAACTAAGAGAGAACAAGGAATAATTAAATAAACAACTAAATATTAAATAAATAACTAAATTGTATAAAGTAAATAAAAGACAAAGAGAAAAGAGAAGAGTGACATAAATTAAAATTCCATTTTATTAATTAAAAGTGCAACAAAATAAATAACATTCTTATTCTTTCTCATACATCATAGCCAAAAGGCTTTAAAGAGAAATCATAGGAGTAGCTAAAAGAGGCAGAAAATAAAATGCAGAAGAAAAAGATGTGAGAAAGGGACTGAATGCTTTCTTTTATAGGCAAGGCTTAGGGCAATGAGTGAGCAAAATATCTGATGATTTGGACATGTGTCACCAAGAGAGAGGGTGACAAAAAGAAAGGATAGACACATAATGGAGGGGCTGGAGTAAGGCTGGAAATGACACGTGTCGCTGCATGAGTGGGTGAGAGCATGATTAATCAAAAGGGAATGCATGTTGGGCTTGTACGGAAAGCAGATGCATGCAACTTGCCTTGATGGCTGGCAGCTACACAAGGGAAGAGAGAGAAAAGAAGAAAGGGAGAAAGCGGCTTGTGGCACGGCTAAGCTTGGGCAGCTCACGTGGGATGTATGTTGCAGGAATGAAAGAGAGGTAGAAAGAAAAGAGCTGGAAGCAGCTACTGACGCGTGGAAGAGAGAGAGGTGGAAAGGAAAGAGCTGGGAAGCTTCCTCCAATTGTTGTGACTCTTCGACTTCCACGGGTTGGGCTTTGAGTAAGTGGACTGGTTTGGGCGCAAGTGGGCTTCTTCTCCACTTTTTCTTCTTCTTTCTTCTCTTCAATTTAGGCTTTTTAAAACCTACACACAATAAAAAGAACTAATTAATAAAAACAAAATAAAAACTAAAATAAATAAAACTAATAAAATCTAGGAAATGAATAAAAAGCTAATAAACACACTATTTAACTAAATAATAAGAACAATAAGTAAAACACTAAAAATGCTAAAAGATATAGACACAAATATATGGTTTTAAGGATATAATATATATATATTTGTGAAAACTGGAAGCTAATAACCGAAAATGAAAATTTAATGGATGCTCCAGGGGGTGGCCAATCGTGCTTGACCCCAAGCTTTGATCTTTCTGCCTCTTCAAGTTGAATCCCAATTTTTTGCAAATCATGACTGTCGAGGCATGGACATGATTCTTAAAATAAAAATTTTGTTTTTCGGCCTCCAGCTAGGCCATGTTTTCTCCTAGCCCTCCGAGTGTATTGGATTCCCCAATTATTTTCCTCAACTCAAAGTCCGTCAATTTAGCCGATATTGGCTTTTCCAAGTGAGCTTTGTCTCCTACCACCATGTCAATTTTCATGGCTTCTTCATATGAGGCTAGCTATGTTTTGGTCTTGCTTGACCATGTCAACTTTTACGGTTGACTCACACATTCTAGCACTCATATCTTCATGGCCAACCAATATTTCTCCTTTTTGCACAAATTGAGGGCTCAGTGGCTCAATATTGGTTGGAGTAGAGATGACTTCTTCCGCAAAATTGACATGTGAATCTAGCCCTTCAAGTACAGCAAGATCAAGGATGGGCTCGTCATCACCATATATAGGAGTCATAGATTGGCTCCATGCCAATATTAAATCGAGGAAAGATAACCTCTTTGTCACATGCCAGCATGAGATCTTATTCCTCTACCTCTTTACGGCCAACAAAAGTTTCTTCTTCCACCTTTTCCACAGGTGTAGGAAGTGGTGGCCCCATCTTGGTATGGTCTTAGGAAAAAGAACTCTCCTCCAAGCCATCACGAGGGTTTCATGGTTAGGTTCATGAAGTTGTACTTCCTGGTTAATTTTTTCCTCATTTTTTCTTTGAAGATCCTCTGGAGTTTTGTTGAGGACTTCCTTCAATATTTCTTCTTTCTCTTTATGTGTGAGAAAGGTGAGGACCCGTTGCCACTTTGAGTTGAATATTTGGCTCTCTCTTCATATGTTTCTCTATCGGCTTTAAACCTGGCAAGTACCCTGTCGAAAGTATCTACTACTTCTTGGTTGGCTTTCATGACTTCTTCCAACTGAGGTCGAAGAAAACTATGCATATCAATATAGCCATGATTTTGGCTGTGGGTTTCAATAGGAGTATATTGCCCCATGGCAGTATGCCCATAATTGTCATCATTGACACATTGGCTTTCATCATATTGGTTGCCATCAGTCGTGCCATCTTGCTCAAAATGGTCATTCTGCCCCCATATGGGTCCACATAGTCATCATAGTCATCATAGTCAACATAGTCATCATGACTATATTGGTTGTCATCATCTACATAGCCATATAGAGGAGCATAACTATTATTTTGGCCGTGGGGTTCAACTTGGGTGTGGTGCCCCTCAGCTGTACGTGTACTCATAATAGTTATTGTCCACATATTGGCTACCATCATATTGGTTGCCATTATGGCCGAGATATTCATCCTTGGCTGGGCTGTCTCGCTCATAATAATTACCAAAATAATTTTGGTATTCATTAGAGTCGGGATGAACATAGATGGGCTCGTAGGAGTTGTGAAAATGTTGTCATTGGTTGCTCCTGAATGAAAAGTGAAAAACACGAGTCCCATTAAGCGTGCCAAATTATGTGACGAGCACAGAATTTTGTATGGTCGTGGGACCAAGAAAAATTTGGCACGATGTGCTTTTAGTAAGTCCCACTAGGCATGCCAAATTATGTTATCCTCAAAATTCATCGGGGCCTGGGCCTCGAGAATCTTGAATGAAGAACACTGTAGTCCTCTTTATGATTTGGCGATTGTGTGTTACGGGCGTGCCACTATTCACGGTCGAGAGGCCGGATACAGAAATGGATCAAACTCAAACTATCCCAAAAGCCATTTCGTCGAGTTTGATGTGAAAGATGTTGTTATTAAATCAATTTTAGCCAAGAGGCCATTATTGAACCAAATTTGGCCGAGAGGCCATTGTCTGTAGTTTAATACTAATTTGATTTGTGCACCGTGATCTAATTTCTAATCAGCAGATTGTACGGCCAAGCAAGAAACAATTTTCTTGGCCTGAGTTCTTTTTTATGCCTGGCTTGGGTTTTTTTTAGTGTCTTTTTCCACAAGGACTTTTTATATTGGCGCTGTGCTCTTGGCAAGAAATACAATTAATAATGTAAAAATTAAGAAATTCACATTGTACTTAATTGAAATGGGAAATTTGGAAACCTAAGCAAAGATTTTATGACAAATGTATAGAAATACATTTTCATAAAACAATCATACCAAGACAGTTGTACCCTGGCAGAGCTAACAAAAAAGCTAAAACAAGTAGTGCTTGAATTAACTTAAAGAAATAGCTTAACATGAGCTATGAATTTAGAATGCTGATCTTGATGAACTGAGTGAACTAGGCAGACTGTTTGGTGAGAATGTAAGCTTGTTTGTATCTATAAGCTTGAGAATGTCTCAAAGGCTTGAATAACTAGGAAGGCTGTTTGAAAGAGGATGAGTGTTTGACAGGAAACAGCTTGACATGAAGGTTGTTTGAGTCACTGGGAAATTGAGAGAGGAGAAATTGATTCTCGGGAGACTCAGGAAGATGAGTGAGTGAGGGAGATTGGTTTTGTTTCTGGAAAGCTCTGGCCTTTGTTGATTGTTTAGGTGTCTGGGAGATTATCAGTAGGATTGCTTGGGAAAGAGATGAGTAACTGGTTTCTGGGTGAGCGCTAGGCTACTTTCCCTTGTTTGAGTTTTTGTGGGTCAGTTGAGAGAGGAAGAGGATAGCAGTGTTTGTTGGGTTTAAGCTGGGCTGTTGATTTTTGTTTTGAGTTGTGGGGGCTTTGCTCGTCTCTGCGAATGCCTGTTAAATAGGCGAGGTTGATGAAGACTCGATGAAGAGGATTGCTGTAGATTAGGAATATTATATGTTATGCACCAATCAGGGAAGAGAGAATGAATCCTAAGTCAGAAGAACAGAATTGCTGAGAACTCGCCAAAATCGCCGAGCTCCCACTAGCCTCCACTGGCGGCGCCACTGAGCGCTCGCCAAGGCTATGCCTGTCTCGTTTCTCGCATTTTGTTGTCCCGACAAAATCATTTCTCATCATTTGCATTTGTCGACTTACTTCACTGCTTACGTCATTGCCAATTGATCAGAAATTGAATTGTGCTGGGATCTTCCTGCATGGTTTCTCGAGTATCTCGCGAGTACCACTCGAGGGGGCCTGGAGAAAAATAGCTGAAACACACATCTCTCTGTATGGTTACTCGAGTTGAAAGGGTATGTTGTTCGAGTAGCCTAGTTAGAAGAGACATAGAATTACTCCCTCTGCACCCAAGTTCAATTCCCTCCTACCTAACTGAAAAAAAAAAAAAAATCTCATAAATGTATGATTTATTAAATCATATGTTTTTTAATTGAGAAATTTAACTTGATCACTCTTAGATAGCATTTGATAAGTAATTAAAGCATACATTCCACAATATTAAAATTACAAAATTACAAAATCATTAACTCCAACCATCAAAGTAATTAATTTATTATGCTCTTATTTATTCCAAATAAAAAAACCACAATAAGAGATTCTTTTCCATATTACATAAGAAAGAAATATAAGTGAAGAAGCATTTGATTTGAAACTATTTCTTGTTCCAGTCATAGCAAATGTCGTACTTATTGGTATGAATGTTGAACCTGCATGGACCTGTTGATACTATACTCCACAAACACTGATTACACTTTTCCATGTCCCTATGTGCTATGTATATATCAAAATAGTGAGAAGCACCTTTCCAGTTAAAACTGCAATAAAATTGTGTTGACGCCCAAAAGTTAATACAAAATCTAAACTCAAAGAAATGATGAATGGGGAGTACATGGACACCAAGATCATCGTCCTTGGATTTACAATGAATAGTGAGCTCTCCACCCAAATC
>JAOTQX010011720.1:0-14671 GCA_026122645.1 Dryas alaskensis | reverse complement strand
TTTTCAGCAATTTTACAATCTTGACAAAATGATGGAAAGTCTCCGACTTGTCCTTAAGAAATGACACCTAAGTGTACCTAGAAAAATCATCTACCATGACTAGAATGTATTTCTTTCCACCTATTAACAGAGTTTGGACAGGACCAACCAAATCCAAGTGAACTAGTTCAAGTGTCCTAGAAGTGCCTATGTCTTTGACCTTTTTGTGTGGTTCTTTGGTTTGTTTCCCTATTTGACATGGACCACAAATAAAAGTTTTGGGTTTTCCCATCTTTGGTAGACCTCTAACAACTTCATGCTTAGACAACTTATAAAGGTCATGAACATTAATGTGTCCAAGTCTTTGATGTCAAAGAGAGCTAGTGTCATCAATAGCCCTATTGCAAGTATTCTCAAATTCTCCAACATTGCCATCAATTACATAGCAATCATCCCTAGACCTAGGGGCATTCAAGATCTCCCTTCCTTGGGAGTCAACAATTCTACATCCACTCTTAGACATACACACTTCACCACCCCATTCATCACATAGTTGACTAATACTAAGCAAATTAGAATTCAGCCCATCAACAAACCTTACATTTTTCAATTCGGGTATACCGGGAATGTGTACAACCCCTTTTCCACTCACATTGGACTTCTCTCCTTCTCCAAAAGTCACACTACCACCATCATAAGGAGTAAGTGAGGTAAAGACCTCCTTATCTCCCGTTATATGTTTGGAACACCCACTATCTAGGTACCAAATATTTCTCTTAGTGGCTGAAAATGCGGTCAAAGTTACTAGACATTTAGTGGAGCTCTTCACAACCCATCTTTGATGTGGACTTGACTTATTTTTGGGAAGTGGGGTGACAAGTAAGGCAATTTTGGTTACCTCTTTGAGTAGATTGTTCACTTGCTCTTGTAGAGAAATACTTCTCTTTGCTTCATTTGATTTCTTTCCTCTAAGTTTGTTGCAATTTGGTCTAATGTGACCCTTGACATTACAATGATGACAAATCGGGACAAACCTTGTTTTTCTATGTGAAGTAGAGCAATCAATTTGTGTGACACTTGGTGTAGCTTGACTTGACTTAGAATGAGATGTATTTTGACCAATGTCAATGAAACCTAGACCCTTTTTGACACCATGAACATATTTTGACTTGACAAAAGTGGTCTTTGTGTTAGATACACTAGGACTATTTTAACTAAAACCCAAACCGGTCTTGTCCCCATGATGCTTTTCTATCCTAAGCATCCTATCAACTTTTTCAGCCCCAATGGTGAGCTCAACAATGCTCTCATTTGGATCATTTACTTCTTTTTGAAGTTTCTCATTCGAAGATTTAAAGTAGATGTTGCTCTCCTTGAGCACTTTGACTTGACTTGACTTTCTAGATTTTGTTTCAAGATAGTCACACTTTCTAATTCACTCTCTAATGACTCAATCTTCTCACTCAATTTCAATTTGGCATTCTTAAGTTTTTGATTATCTTCCTTTATGCTAAGTGTTTCGGTGAAAAGTAAGTCATACTTATCATAGAGTGCAGTGTAAAACTCATCATCAGGAGAAAATTCTGAGTCAGACCCACCATCAACTTGTTCCATCTCCTTGATTGATGCAACAAATGCAACTTCATCATCCTCAATGTCGAATGAAGACTCACAATCATTTGAGTCATCACTCTCATTATCACTCCAAGTGATCTTTATGGCTTTATTCTTACTTGAAGAATAATTCTTTCTATTATTTGCGCATTCAATTGATATGTGACCTATTCTACCACAAGTGTAACATTTCACATCTCTCTTGGTTGTTCTTCCTTCTTTAAAATTTGGCTTTCTTTCTTGTTTTCTCTTAAATGAATTCTCTCCTTGAGATTTGAACTTGAAGTCCTTGAAGTTGTTACCACTAGTCATATCTTCTCTCCCTTTATTTCTAAGAATTCACCTAAACTTTTTGACAAAAAGGGCAACCTCATCATCGGATATTGATGATTTTTCACTCAAGTTTTCACTCATTTCTTTGACACTTTGCAAAGCAATATCCTTTGACTTCTTGTTGTCTCTTTCATCTATTTCAAGCTCCATCTCAAAAGTTTTAAGCTTTCTTATCAATTTACCAATTTTGAGTTCATCCAAATTTTGAACTTCTTAAATTGCATGTTTCTTAGATTGAAATCTCTTAGGTAGAGATCTAAGAACCTTTTGGACAATGGTAGACTCCTCATATGGTTTACCTAAGGACATGGCTTCATTTGTGAGGGCTTCCAACCTTTCATAGAACTCGGAGAATGACTCAGACTCTTTCATCCTAATTTCTTCAAATTTGGCATGAACCATTTGAAGCTTGAGTGACCTAACTTGTTTGTCTCCTTCATGAACAATCCGAAGCTTGTTCCAAGCTTGCCTAGCTGTGACACAATGTTATATGTGTGCAAATTGTGAGGATGATAGTGCAGTAACAATAGCATTTCTAGCCTTCTTGTTGGAGCTAGATGCTGTGATTTTATAGACCATTCAGACCTAGGCTTAGGAATTTCAACTCCATCTACAATTTTAGTGGGAGGAATCCACTTAATAGTGAGATATTCATATGCCAACTCATCATAGGCATCAAGGAAAATTTCAAATTTCTCTCTCCAAGCAGCGTAGTTGCTGCCATAAAAAAATAGAGGAGAGTTACAAGACCCTGCAACTCGATCTCTTTACATCTACACACACCTAAAAACAAACAACACCCTAGGATCTTTCTATTTGTTTTTAGAGTAGCGTTCTGATACCAATTGAAAGTTTGTATTAGGTGATTTATCTACCTAATTAACTTGATTAAATCCACTGTCAGTAATCGGACCCCAATTTTTGTTTTATATGATCACTAAGGGACCAATCAAGTAGACAAAACTCGGACGACACAGTGGCTAAAATCTGAAGACACAGGTTGACTTGTAAATCAAAAAGAACTTTTGTAAACAACACAAATCAAACACACCAAAGGATTGAGTGACAACCTATGCACTCAAAGGATCCATCAGTGTAGGCATCCCAGTGCTATCAACAACTAAAGTGGTGTGTGAGCAGATTATCAAACTTTCATTTAGCATTCAAAAGGTTAAGTTAACATGCTAAAGTGGAGTGTGTGATCTTGTGATAGAATTTCCAGATTAATAATAAGCAACACAATAGAAATAAACAACGAACAAGGCACAAGATTGTTCACCCAGAAAACCACTAACGGTTAAAAATTGGGGGTCTTTTTCAGTTGACCAAGCAATCCAATATCAAGGGTTTCAATACAAGCAATTACACAACAAGCTCAATCACTCTAGTCCTAATATTAAGTGGCAGCTTCTTACCATTGTGCATTCTTGTACAAACACTTTGAAGCTAACAATCAATCATTCATGTCATTGGCAGCTCCTCCTTGAGCTCTTCAACGCACGGCATCGATCGCAACTAAGCAAGTGGATTCCAATGATAATGCTGTGAAATGATATGCAAATTTGGATTCTTTAAAACTCAGTCTTCTCAAGCAAAACACATGAAAAGGCTAATGGAGAATCCTTAATCTAAAATCTAAATGATAGTGTTTATGAATATGTGAAAAGATTTAGAACAACACTCAAACCCATTCAGATTTTAGAGAGTGAAAAGCAAGTTAAGAAAATCATTTTAGTTTGAGAAAATCAAAAACATTTTCTTTCTTGAAAAAGGATGAGCACACACCCATAAAAACCCAAACACACACGCAGCAAGCATACCCAGCTGCAATTCACACCACCCTAAAGACTCAGCCAAAGGACGCCCAAAATACCCACGACGCACACACCCCTTTTCAGCCTGTGTCACATGGAAGCCAATCAATGGCTGTCCGCAAGAGACAAACAAAGGACATATTCTTTTTTGTCCTAGAGAGGTATCCTAGTACAGCTAAGGATAAGAATGTGGAGCTGTAAAATCAATTATTTCTTTATTTTGCAAAATTCAGAAATGAAGAAGATGAATAGTGCTGAGGTGTGAGAGTGAGAAGCGTGAAAATGATGTGAAGCAAGACCTGATTAGATTGATTCAGTGAAGGAACCAATTCATGTGCTGTGCACATGCATGTTTAGAAAAACAGAAATTGAGCTTTAAGAAACAAATCCTGAAATGGCCCACTAAAGTGACACTGTCATTTAAGTGTTAACCACTGTATATGAAGGACATTGTTCTTATGATCAGTGAATGACTAGTCAAATAGACACAAAACTATTTTTCGTGAAATGCATGAAGTGCAGTATACCTTAGATCTTTTTGCTTTGTAACTTCATTCTTGATTTCTTCAACACGAGAGATCTTACCCTTAATTCTAGCCTAGAGCGTGTGAGTAAATAATTAAAAAAATAAATATAATGGTTTTGACAAGGAAAAGCCAATATATCAAATCCTAGCAACTAACAAAGGGCATTTCGGTCATTTCACGTGGTTGCACAGTGAGTGAAATTTATCTGGTTATATTGTTGAGTACCGTGGATGAATTGTCTGTTTTGTGTGATTTGTTGCTTTATGTTAGAGGAGGCTAAGTGTAGGATTTAAATCATGAGAATGTAGTGACGAGGATTTGAGACTAAGGGATTAATTGAGAATTATAGAAATGCTATAACGATAATTGCTGAATTAGAGAAGAAATGTTTTTTGTTGAGGTAAATGAATGAGAATTAGACAATTATTTTACAGTGGACTGTGAGTAGGAGTGGTAAACAAGTGAGGGGTCGTGAGTAAGAATCAATTTCGGAAAGGATTCGGTATAGCTCGGGGTAAACTGTGAGTGGATCTTTGGTTTTCGAAATGTTTTGCACATTTTATAATTCAACTCTTTTCTTGATCTAATTGAGTATGGATAGTTTCTGGAAATGATTTGGATCTAGCAGCTTTCATGATTTGAGAATGATTTTATTTTAACGGATTTATTGAAAGAATTATATTTTCAGTTTTTATCTGGATGAGTACTCTTGAGATGTGGTTTATTGAGATATCCAAAAGTAGTTTCAGACAGCCATATTGGTACCCCCTTAGCAGGTATAGAATTGCTCTGCACTCGCCTAGAGATGACTCGACGGTGTATGACTAGCATTTTCTCTGCACTTGCCCAGTCGGCAGTGTATGACCAACATTATATATTGCTCTGCACTCGTCTCGAGATAACTCGGCGGTGTATGACCAACATGACATATTGCTCTGCACTTGCCTAGTCGGCGGTGTATGACCAGCATCACATATTGCTCTGCACTTGCCTAGAGATGACTCGACAATGTATGACCAGCAGTTCCCTTGGTACTAGTGTGGTGTGAGTTTTCAGTTGTGGAGTATTTTGAGAAATGATATTACAGCAGTAAATATTTTAAATGACAAGTAAGGCATTGCGTTTTTATTTCAGACATTTTAATAATTTTACAGCTCGAGAGTATTATTTGTTTTTTCAGAGTTTGATTTACGGTTTGAGGGGATTTAAAAATGGATTTGAAAGGAGATTTTTAAAATAGTTTTAAAGCTGGAGGATTTCAAAGAGCGACGTGAGTGAAATTAGATAGATGTTTGTTTGTAACGTGTGCTTGTATTGCATTGTTTGCTAGGACTTGGTAAAATCTAGGCTTGACTCTTGAGGATGTACAATGATGGTGATTATGCATTGAGGTTATTAATTAGGATGTGAATGATTGAGGCTGAGGTTAATTTTTGACGATTAGGCAATTGATTTGCCAGAATGATGATTATTATTTATTGATGAGATTTTATTTGAATACGAGGATTTATTATCTTGATGCTTGAATGATTGGTGATGGGATTATTATGCGTTTGAGTAATTATGGATTTTATTGTGGATTATTTTTGAGTATGTAAATTGAAGGATTATTTGAGGATAATTGTTTAAGTCATTTCACTCATATAAGCTTTCGAGCTTACCTGGTTTGTTGTATAACCCGGTACACCATGGATGTGGTGTAGGGTTTGTGTTTTGCAAGTTAAGCAAGCTGAGGAGGCAGTGAGGAGAAGTCGAGGCAGTGGGACCCACTTTGTTTTGTTTAAATATTTTTACACAGAGGTTTTACATAAATGTTTTATTTGAAAGAAATTTATTTATTTATATTTATGTGCATGACTCAAAGGAAAGAGAAAACAGATTTAAAAGGTTGATGTTTCAGTGTGTTTATGGGCCCAAGGTTCGAGGCGTTACATAACACCCAGTGGGTGTTGGACTCCACAGGGTCACTTCGGGTTCCAGGGTGAAATCTGGGGACGGTCCTGTCACATATCATCAATTAGTTAACATACGAAAATCCATATGATATGATAAGCAAAAACAATGCATTTTTGCACGCAACAATATTTATTATCATACATACACACAATAAAAGTCTCATAAATAGGGTGTGAAGATTCTCCCTACTTGGAGTTCAAGCTTAATCTGATGATGCGGTCCAACAACACCAAAGTCCTGACTTCTTCTCTGAGTAACTGGAAAGTCCAAGTCCTACAATAATCAGTCAAAAGTAATTTTTGATAGAATGACCTTTCCTTTCAGTCATGTTCCCAGAAAATTTCAGAAACCAGTCTACTAAGACCAATCTCTGTATTTATTTGGTTTTTGATCTAACATGACCCCGCACCCCAAGGCAGACAGTCATGTCAGAATCTTTTGTTCAGGAACCGAGTAACGGCTCAATTCCTGAACTCCTATTTTTTTTTATTCAAATTTAAAACTAAGGATTTCCTATCTAATTTCAATTGTTTAATCCATCCCAACACCTTTTTTTTCTGTGTGAGATAATTTGGACTGTGGGTGTTTAGGGTTTAAGATTGAAATTTCGTGTTGGGGAGTGAACATGTTCACGGGTCGTTCGACACTGGTCTACTCAACCAATTGGGCCATTCAGCAACAATTTGCCAAATAGATCGAATCTCTAAGTTCAGCAGAAAACGGCTAAATGAAAATCATAAAGTTATTTTAAGAAATAGTGGTTCGGAGGCCGAAATTTTTAGAACCATTCGGCCCTTTTTCACCGAACGAATTGCGACCAGAAATGAAAGAAGAAAAAAAAAACTAAAAAAAACTAAAAAACGTTTACTATCAGACCTCATCTAAAGACGGACAAGGGACGAGTGATCAAAATTAATATGCTTTTCTACAATATTATTATCTATATAGAATAAAGATAGAAGGTCTAAGGTTTAGTGGATGAAAGATGAAGAAATGAGGTTATAGGAGGAGGGGGTGTGTCTGAAATGTTGTGGTTGGGATTTAGGAGTGTTGGGTTTAGGGTAGGGCTATCCATCAGTCGGTTTAGATTGATAAATGCCATTACCGATTTGAAACCAAAATTTTCGGTTGAGGAGAGAGAGAGAGAGAGAGAGAGAGAGAGAGAGAGAGAGAGGGTGGCGGCAGGTTTAGGATAGATGAGAATAAGATTTGTTAGGAAAAGTCTTCTTATAAAAACTCTTAAGTTTAAAATTACTAAAATGCCCTATAAATGTCTAATATAAACGAAAATAATTTAAAAAATTAAGTGTCTACTATAAACTAAATATAAAGTATAAATTTAAGTATTTATATCTTAATCAATAGTCTTGATTAATATGACAACATTATGTGATTCATCTTCATTTTTATAATTTTGATTAATGTGATTCACTATCTTAATCAATCGTCTTGGTTAATAGTATAAACTTAATGCAATTCATTTTCGTTTTTATCAAAATGCATTTCCTTAATAAACCTCTCCTATAACAGCATTAGATACAAAATGGACGAACCTACTGATTTCGATAAATGCTTTGAAATAATGGCCATTAATCAAATGGCTAACAATTTTTCGATTTTAGTAGTTTATTAGATAATGATGTCCTTATTTTCCTAAAAATGACAACATTCACTTCATTAGATAATCATTTTATATCTTAACTCACACTCTTGATAATATTAATATAATATTATTATACATTTATATATTTTCTTATAGTTGTACATAATATTAGGAGTTTAGTATTTATGGTACTACTAAAATAATAGTATTATATAAGCATATTAATGTAATTATCTTATATATATAAGCATAGTAATGTAGTTATATTACATATATATAACTATTTTCGATAATTGTTTCAGTTTTTTTCAGCATATATTTCAGCTTTTTCAATAATAATCGATTCAGTTTCTTTCAATAATAATTTTCGGTAATCGGTTCGTTTACCAACTTTTTTCGATTTTTACCAAAACCAAACCAAACCAACTTAATTTTGGTTGGTTTGATCAAGTAATGGAAATTCAATAATGGAATTCATAACTGTCTCACAACTATGTCATAGTAGATTCGAACACTTGCCCCAAATCGACTTCCAATGATTGTACGAAGAGCCTAAGGCACAATGCCCCATTCTGCGCTACGGGCCACAATGATTCAGTTAATTCCTTGGATGGAGAGCATTAGCAGTAAATTGCCTAGCGCCACATTGTGCCAAACTTGGTAAACGAACAAATAGGTGGTCTACATTGCAACAAATCTTCTTTTTCTGCATAATTGCTAAGGAGCACTAGTCGGATTGTGACCTCGAAACAAAGGACTTTTATATCAATTCCTGTTGAAAACATTTTTTGAATTTTAAATTTTTTATTTTCGAATTATGAAAATAGGTTACCAAAAAACTTTGGTCAGTAGTTAAATCGATTCAATAAAAACCAAACCAAAGAATAGCCCTGATTTAGGGTGTAGAGAGTTTGTTTGCTTTTTTTTTTTTTTTAACCTTTGGATTGCCCTTAAAAGTCTTTTCGCTTTGTGTCAAATGTGTCAATTCACAAATTAAGTGGAAAAAATGCGTAGTAAGAGGAAATAAGGTGTGCATATAATAGCACTCTAACAAAAACCCAAAAGAAGAGTAACTCTGACCCACTATGATCTTCAATAATCGCTAGAGATACAAGACAGGTGAAAGTTGAAACTAATGTTACCAAGTCCAGTAGGTCGAATTTGTGACTGTTAAGGGAGGTTGAAAATGTTAGCATATACAACACCAATACCAACCAATTGCTTTTTGTGCTCGAAATGCATAAAATTATCTCATTTATAAAAAAATGGATAAATTTGTAAAACAAGTGTAACATTGTATTTTTTTTTTTTTTTCCTTCTTCAAATGGTGTTTCTGTATTCAGCGAAATGTGGCGCATAGAATCTAACCCAAAACATGGTAAAAGCAGTTGAAATGAAACAAAGTGGCCCCTGGAAAGGGAATTTCATAATACTAGCCTACAATTAGTTGCTTCGGTTACATATCAAAGAGGTTGTACATATACCTGCAACTAAATAAACACATCACCATACACCTGCAACTAAATAAACACATCACCTACTCATCATACACGCTGCAGCTAACCTCATCTCCTTCATATTCACTAAGTTCCCTCAATTAGATTAACATGCATCGTTGTTAACTTTTTTTTTCTTGGGCAGGGGTGTGAAAAAAGTAAGTTGAGGTTCAACAAGCCTAACCAGATCACAATCCATCAATTGGTCGACGGAGACCACAATAAACTGCTTTCCGAATCAGAGGATGCACTTCTTCGGTTATAACCTCTGCATCCAGCTTCTCCATGTGAGGCCATATCTGCGAGGTACATACACAAGGTCAGAAATTCAGTAGCGAAGAATATTAAGAATGCACAAATGATTTCATAATGCATTAAGAATGTCTATAAAACTTCAACTAACAGCCAAGCCACTAGGATCTTCCCTAGGTTTTGACACAAATTACATATTATTAAAAAGGCAAATTTGAGAATAGGATACTGTAACTTCCCAGACATGTGTGCCTGGTAGATATAGATTTCTGTTTATCATCTTACAAATTTTATAAAACATTATAAAAGGAGTTATAAAGATACATTTCCGGCAAACGAGCTACGGGCTAGGATACAGGACTAGTTATCATATCTAGTAGTGGTACAGGCATTACCTCTCCATCGCTTCATCTAACCATTAATATAATTTAATAACTATATAACGGACATTGTTGTTAACTTATATTGTCATATACATTATATTAAAGCTACAAGGTAATAAACAACTGATATAAATTAATAGTTAAAAGACTGAAAACCCATTCCACAGTAGTTCCATTTCAGCTTCATCAAACAAAAACCAATAACCCCTAACAATTGTAAATTGATATAAACTTGATTAACATAACAATTAACAAATTTAACACAAGCATATAACAACCCATTCAATAATTTCAATACCATAACTCTCATCCCAATCCTAATCGGCAATAACCATAAACCCTTTGATTTCAGTTCTCGAACAGAAACCCACAAGGACAGAACCCAATTTCGGCTTCAGCTAATACATGGTAACATTTCCTTTCCACTTAAAGCTTAATTATATGTTTAATTGACCAGACAAATGAATACAAGATTTTCTATTATAATTTTTATTTTATAACTGACAATTTAACTTGATAAAATTGAAGAATGGAGAAAATTTCACCACCATAATTTCATTTTATTTGGAGAGAGCAACAGCTGTTTTGATAATTACTTAAGATGTGAAATACTACAGAAAAAGAATTAATTCAAAGAATCTAATGAAATGAAACAGGGCTCCCCCCCTCCCCCCCAGCGGGGGGAAAGGGGAAAATTGAAGGGAGATGGGTACCTAGCTAAAGATAGATATATATATATATATATATATATAGAGAGAGAGAGAGAGAGAGAGAGAGAGAGAGAGAGAGAGAGAGAGAGAGAGAGAGAGAGAGAGCGTCCATTGAGGGGTCCCTAATAGTTATATGATAAATAGGCACACAAGGTAACACAGTTGGAGGAAGTTTTGCAGGGAGGATTTGAATTAATTGGCATTCTGATTAGTTACTGCCTAAAATCTTGGGAATCAACTACTTCCTAAACATAAGAATCAACTTACATAATACATTCTATTAAGAAGAGTGACATGCTTTGTAATTATGGGAGGACTCTTAGGTTTGTTTTAATGCTAGATAGCTGTACATTTTAATTCTGGGTCTAATCCACCAACCAAAAATCAGTGGGTTAGAAGTTATAATAGAGTTACATAGACTGGATCCCAATTAACCAATTATTTTATTGTCATATCCTTGCCACTATTTTATTTTTTGGATTCAAAGATTATTTTACAAAACACATACCTGTTCATAAGATGAATTTGCATCTAGTTGGAAGTAATAAGTCATCAAAGGGAATACATAGACCTTTGTTTTTTAAATGTATACAACGAAAAAAATAAAAATGGTGAAATAAATCGGAGATGTGCAGCAACTCTATGCAATTATACAGCTAAACAGGCAGAGCGGGTGTGATATGTCAAAATGTGTTGGGTAAGAGAAAAATACAAGGGAAAACTCTTGTTAAGAAAAAAGTCTATATACATTAGGATCATTCCAAGGAGCACAATCCAAAGAAAACAAATAGCATACCAAAAAGAAAGAAAAAGACGACAGCACTACAATCATGAAGAAACTAAAAAGATATAAGAAGTGCAAAATGAAACTGGCACTTCACTTTAAAATGAAAAAACAAAGGATAAAAGAAAGTCGGAAAAGAACAAGAGCCACGGCACTGTATTTACCTCAGAAGCATATTGCCTTGAGAAGGCCTTGAGGTAGCCTAAAGTCGATAGGCACCACTGCTCTTTTTCACCTACATTATATACATTATTTGTCCTCCCACCATTCAATTGACTGCCAAAATTAAGAGAACAAGTCAGATACACATCGCTTGAATATCATTACAAGGAAGGTCAAAGCAAATTATTTTTTATATTAAACAAGAAAGTTTATAAAAGAAAGAACAGATACAACTACAAGACAAGATGGACAAGAAGTCCATCAAAAGGTATTCAACTACCAAGGAGTAACAGAAGACACTTTACAATCAACTCAAAAGTCCCACCCAATCAAAGATGAACTACAGTAAAAAGAACTTCCCTAAAATGACACGCTATGTACCTAAATGTCCCAAACTGTACTTGCAAAAAAAATCTACTTGTCCCAAAGATGCTCCACCTTGTCAAAACGTTTATTAGTTCTTTACAACAAAACAGTCCAAAAAGAACCCAATAGCTTCCTTTTTGGCCCCGACTCCCAAAACAATATACAACAGGAGGAGCAGTTTCTAGGAC
Source organism: Dryas alaskensis (assembly GCA_026122645.1). Lineage (NCBI taxonomy): Eukaryota > Viridiplantae > Streptophyta > Magnoliopsida > Rosales > Rosaceae > Dryas > Dryas alaskensis. Next base: position 2,504 of record JAOTQX010011720.1, on the reverse strand, counting down.
AAACCCACTCCACTCCAAACAAGCGCAGCATCCTCCTACAAATATGAAAAGGAGCAACGTAAAAAGGCAATGAGCACACTCTTTTTGGAGCATAAGGTCCTCTTTTTGAAGCATATCACAAGCATTGATCTTCACATGAAACACCAAGGAAGAATTTTGACTTTAGTGGGCCTAGTCTCCCAAATCATCTAAAGGTTCAAAAACAGTCATTTGAAGTTTCTAGCATAGAATGAGAAGGACTTACAGAAAGAGTCCCCAGAACAAATAGTAGTCCAAAGAAAAACTAGATTCAACTATACATTTATTCAAGACAACAAAGCAGAAAACTCAAAAACTTGCTATGATTCAAGTTCTTTCTAGAAGATCAGTTACAAGAAAAAACACAAGTAGGCAGGGAGATTGGGGAGGCCAATAAGTAAACTATTGCATTCTGTTTCAAATAAAACTGATATAAACTAGAAAAAAAATATAAAAATAAAAAATAAAACTGAAAAGATGATGAGTAGAAGTTCCAAATGTCTTCCTAGAAACAAATTTCTTCCTATTCCCAACCACAAATTTAGAAAAACAAGAGAAATGCGGATAATATGATAGATGCATTTCCAAGAACAAAAAGAGTTTCTTTGGAAGTCCCACCCATTAGAATGCACTCCATATGTATTCCTAATGATAGAGTACCACTAGGAATCTTGTGAGTATAGGAAACACTACGAACATTTTCCTAATGATTTGTTCCTTTTCAATTAGTTTCCAAAGTTAATCCTCCTCTATCTTTTGATTTTGTACATTTTTTCCGAACTCAATAAATGATCCTTCCTCATCACTACCCTCCCAGATAAAGTCCCTATCTTCTGAATGTGCAATTTCTAAAGCGTCAATCTATTGGCCTCCTTTGCCGATTGATCAACACTGAATCTGGAAGTTTCCATCCATCTGGACCAAGAATAATTATATATTATATGATTAAAGATGTTCCTATCTTTTTTGGTGGAGGGAAATCAAAACCTTCTTTTAGGTCTTCCATTCTCATCGTCAACATCCATTGCCGATGATTCTTCAAGGTCGACAGCCATAGAATCTGCATGAACCGACTTTAATTGCTGCAATGTAACACCTTTGGATGCATCTGGCAACCGCTCCGTCAACACTTTCAAGAAGTTTTTGTACAAAGACAGGAACAATGCCTGCAACATGCCAACCATGGTTAGTACACGAAAAAGACATGTAGAACAGTAGAAGTGACTTTCAATCAAAGGAAGGGAAACCAGGAGATTGATTAATTGAAGATAAACATTCCAAGCATTGATTACTAAATTCAACCCATTCCAGAAATGTTTTGGTACACCAAGAAAATGGAATAAAAGGAATTAAGAGAGGAAAAACTTTAGCAAAAGAGCATATACCGAAAATGATTTTTGTAATAACGTTTTAAACGCTAGAAGAATTGTAAATTATCAAGAGGCTATAATTAAAAGAATATATTGTATGCAAGCTGTACACAAACAGCATTTTGGTCGTGCGTCTCTCATCCATATTCCATACTGGGCACATTGTAACGACTCATATATTCAGAGAAAAAGATTGTCTTCATGCCAAACATAGCTGGGGAGGAGGGGGGCGGGGGTATTTTCTTGCTCACAAGTGAAACAACTTTGCTGGATAATTAAGGCATGGCTACAGAATTCATAAAGTGCTTAAGATACGTTCAAAATGCCACATCAATGAAGCAGTTAGATTCAAGATTGCACATCGACATTGGTGCAGAAGATAGTATTGATCTACCGTTGTTTGGGGGGAGGAAGGGTAAGCAATTCACTGTTGTCTGGCTGTAAAAACGTACTGCACCTTAGCCACATGCCCAACCAAGTAAAATATCTACGCCTCCACTTATAATCGCGTTTTAATATTCTAAATATTTTTAATTATAATATGTACCTAAAACATGAAAATATATGCCTCAGTTTCTATCTATTGTAAGAAAAAGGATTCTGGCAGATTAATCATGGGAAAGAGGTGTTAATAATTTTTTTATTTTTTTATATTCAGTACCTCAAATTCATCAAGGGCACGGGAAAGAAGAGCCTCCTTAGCCTCTAAAGATTCACGTACAGACACTTCCTCCTCCTTTGCCTTTTCAGCATATGATTTCAAACGCTTCAGCCTCACAGGATTTTCCCCAAGGACAGGTTCACCATCCATAAGTGAGAGCTTTGACTCAGCAGTCACTAACTCTGCTTTTGCTGTTGCTGCAGCTTCTTCAGCAGATACGATACTCGTTTTCAGAGATGAAATCTCCTTCCTTAGATCACATACACGGTTATATGTCTTGCTAACTGCATTTCTTAAAATCTGTTGGGAGGAATGGTAGAAAAATATATGAATAAAAAAAATTAAAAGAAGATAAAAGATACAACTTACAACAAGAATAAATAAATTAGTAAATAAAAATGTTGAAAATAAAAGAAAATTTCAATTTACATTGTAGAGGGGGGAGGCGGAGGGGG
>JAOTQX010011567.1:0-14717 GCA_026122645.1 Dryas alaskensis | reverse complement strand
GGAGGTGTTTTAAAATTTATAAGGAAATCCTTTTAATATAGATTAAGGTCCTTTTTCTGATTACCACATCAGAAAATTTAATACACGTCAGCATTTCTGATTTAAATGATATATACACATTGCCATTTTTTATTTAAATAATATTTTTCAGAAAATAAATCGATATTTGATTGTTATCTTTACTTAATTTTGAATTAAGAAACCAAATAACTGTTGGAGTTTGAATTTACAAACCATATTACTGTACAAACTAGATTATTTGTCCTCATCTTGAATATTAGCTGCTCCAGCCACGGGCTCTTGATTGTCTCTCGATATACCCTTGTTATGTTCTTCATGTACATTATTCTCTAATAAAAAGTGTTTAAATGCATGATGTTTAATCACTTTCCTTTTTGAATGCGTGAAGACCAATAAAAAAACCATTAGTTTATATATTGTACCAACCGTGCATAGACAAATTTAAAATCACGGGCCCTTTAGCAAGCAGATGGATGAAACTCAATCCTCAAAGATAATGATCGATAATGGAAAAAGAATATGATGAATATTATATACAATAAAATTTTCTATCTATCAAAAATCATTTGCAAACAAATGGGCACCAGCCGCACCATCAAATGGTCATTTAGTAATATACATTTACAATCACAAGTTGTGCATTTAGTAAATGAATTGGTACATTAATGGTACATTCAAAACGAACTGGTAACTGCCTTTAGATTTACAAAGTATAATTAAAGAACTACGCCATAAAGTTTAGGGTGCAAACATTCTTCATCATGCACCTGTCCAAACAAGTGCTCACTAAAACAATCAAAGAAAAGAGAGCAATGCCCTCATCTCTGTACACAAACTATTTAACTGCACCAATTCACAAATTACCATACACATCCCTTCACCAATTCACATAAGCAGACATTTGCAGGCCAAACACACTCAATAAAATCCAACCAATTAACTTTCATAAAGTCACAAAATAACTTTGCAAACCAAAAAACATTGTAAACAATAACTTTGCGGACCAAACCCGCTCAATAAAATCCAAATGAACATTTGCATTTATCAATCAACTGTCATAAATTCACAAAGTAGGAAAAATAAGTATCACAACCAAAATGAACTTGATTTCTTGCATCATTCTACCAAAATGAATGATCCACCAATCCTACACATCATGGTTGTTCCAAAAGTAGAGCAACATTTGACCTAAATGAACCAACCAACTAAGTAATAAAAAAACACAAAGTACCAACGACCTGTACATGTTAAAGTCACAAGTCACTGTTGCTTCCAGACATTATTTTTGGGCTGCATTAGTTTCTAAATCATCTAACAACATTGACACCTCACCCTCATTTCTTCCATCTCATGAGGTCGAAAGACCTTTGGTATTTCCATCCCGCGCATAATACTCCATATACCACATAACAGCTACCCCGCAATCAAGACTGAAAAAGAATTTAGAACCAATTTAGTGTCATACGAAATTAATAATACAAGTATTTAAAATGAGTATTCAACTTACAAATCTGCCTTTTGTTGGGCCGTCTTATCACATTTAAGAATCGGCCAATTAATTTCAGTTTGCTCTATTGCAGGTAAAGTCATTTTTTCATATTCAAACAATACATAATCTCCAAGTTTGCTCCTCACAAATCCTACATCATCAACAATGTGGTTTGGCACAACTCCACTTTGGGTCCCTCTTTTGGAATAAGGTTTGTACCAACACATGCAAAAAAGTATTTACCAATCACGCTGCATTAAACAAAATATGAATTAGTTAACTACTAAACTGTACATATACGTTCCCGTAGTATTCTAAAGTTCTTACCAGCACATTTGCATCCCCATAACATGTGCTTGGACGATTAACAACCCGTCTAGGCTTTAATGAGTCATAATGGAACCATTTTTTCGCATTCCTATCTAGAATGAGAAGGGTGAAATGGTATGGAGAAACATGCATCATTGGGAAGAAAATTATATCGACCGACCCAAAGACGGAAAGACCCTGAATAGTGTGTCATACAGTAAACCATGCAATTGCTTAGTCAACCCTCTTCTGTGACATTCTTGCAAGATATGCAGGCAATATATTGCATTAAAAAATAAACCAAACTAGTTGAAAAGTACTAATAATTGCTAAGCACCACTCATTAGATGAAAAAGTAATATTTTACCATTATTTTGTGTGACATGAAATAACACTCATTGTGAAATAAATGTGGCTGAGCAAGAGACCTCTCCAAGTAGAGGATCCAAATCCTCCAATAATGTACCAAATGCATCAATTGTCTACCAAATTAAAACAAAAAAATAAGCCAAAAATAAATAAATGTAGTCCAACGTAGAATATAGTATAAGTTGTAACGCATTGCAATGTACTATATACGGGTTATTGCGATGTCACGCGTTTAATGGCGTCCTGCAAAACGTTAAACATCCTGCAAAACGTGAAAATAACATTAAATTTACCACCTCTGATGTAGGACGAGTTAGAGTTCAATTTAAGAAAAATAAAACCAGGAAAAGAAAGCGGCTGAAAATTAGCAAGAAGACACGAAATAAAGAAACAAATCATATACAGTTAATATGGCGACATAAAAGGCAGGAAAGAATATTTTAGTGTCAGAATTGGGCACATAATATATCGATTTCAAGGGAAACGATGAGATCTACAAGACGCATAGCTTATGAGCTCGTTCAGTTTTTGGCCAAATTCCTTCGTTTGGGGCCTCAAAACAGCGTTTTAATTATTTTCCGAATTTTCAGACATTTTATTAATTTTTGCTTCTATTTTATTTGGGTTTCTTAATGTCCGTGGGCTTTAGTTATGAGGTTGTTAGTGCCCTAGGGTTTTTTTAAACATATTTAAGCAATTTAACAATTGCCTGGAGGATGATTATTCAGTTTATCAATATTAAAAACAAGGGTTTTCTCTCAATCTCTTTGGTGGACTCCAGAATCTGTTACTTTTAGGGTTTCGTTTGAATCCCTTAGATTCTCACTGCGTCAACCTCAAAGTCCAAAAAGTATGGTACATTCAATTCTAAAAGAAATAAAAAAACCTTAACCTTTGGATCTTTTTCAGAAAATTAGGATTACGACCTTCATTAGTACAACACAATCACCGATGGTACATTTTGACACATTAACTGATTATGGAAACACATAAACTAGAAAGAAAAAACAATAAAATCACACTTTGAACACAATTGGTGTGACTCTAAGAAACTAATCAACAAGTGATTGTGCAATAGGTACAACACATAAATTTTTTTAAATAAACAAATCAAATGGTGGTACAACACAAATGCTGCCCACCCACTAAGAATTGCCACAAACCCCAAAACTTGGTATACGAATATAAGAAATCAGAAAAAAAAAATACAAAACCAACCACAAAAAATCAAATCAAACACACACCAAAAAAACAATTAACAAAAATGTGGCCCAGCAAGAGACCTCTCCAATAATGTACCAAACGCATCAATTGTGTGCTAAATTAAAACAAAAAACCTGTGTTGGCAAAATTTTGAAAGATGAACAATCAAACTTGTTGAATATTAGCTGCTCCAGCCACGGGCTCTTGATTGTCTTTATGTTGTGTTCTTCATATACATTAGTATCTAGTAAAAACTGTTTAGATGCATGATGTTCAATGACTTTCCCTTTTGGTTGCGTAAAGACTAATAAAAAACCATTAGTTTATGTAATGTACCAACCAAGCATAGACAAATTGAAAACCACAGGCCCTTTAACAAGCACATGAACGAAACTAAAATATTCATCACAATAGACAGAAAAGAAAGGCAGAAAGACCATGAATCCATGTTATCTTATACCAACATTGTTTTGAAGTCAATATCTGCTACTTTCTCATGAAGCTGAGACAAATTCCACCTCAAGAAGTCTGGATTGTCCAAACACCGTGGACATAGAGCATCACACAATCTTGTTTTCTCGCACACCCAAAACTAGCAAGTAAAAAAAAAAAGATCAACAAATTTAAAAATATAAAATTAGAATTAAAGATCAAATCCTAATAATTTTTTGGTACAGCATGAAGATCATATAATGTTTCAATTGAACTACCAAATTTAAATGTAGTTTTTTAGATTAGGTCACAAACATGTTGGCCTCTTTAATTTGACCCTTTTCCATTTGACATTTTTGTCCTTTGGTCCACATATGATGAATGTTAGTTAAAATTTATAAGGTTTTGACAAAATTGCCCATGAGGCTTTTATATTATCTTGAAAATTTACTAATGTAGTCTCAACTTCACATTTAGTTGTGACTGTACTACACTCACAACGTCAAATTTAATTGTGAGATAGTCACAGTTAAGTTGTGACTTAATTGAATTTTTTTTAGAGAAATTATACTACAATATAATATAAATAGAGGTCAAGACAATACTTTTACTCAAAATAATACATAGTATAATGGTGTGAGTTGTCTCTTTCAATTTACTAAGACAGTCACAGTTAAGTTGTGACTGTCTTAAACCCTAACCCATGGTACATGAAATACCACAATTACAAAGATATTAAACAACAACAAGAAAGCCAATCCGACATTAACCCTATCTCATGGTACATGATATCCAGCAATTACAGAAAAAAAAAAAAAAAAAAAAAAACCCCAAATGAAATCCCAACTTCAAAACAAAACGTACGTACTATTTATGGTTCAATTTGTCTGTTCGAATGTCTCGTGGCAACCATGGTCGATTTGGTAGAAGAAGGAAAGATTTAGTTCCAAAACCACAAAACCCAAATGACCCCAGCAACTCTCTCGCCTACCCAGCCTAGTACAATTGAAACTCAAAACTAAAATTAAAAACTCAAAACTTGATCAGATAAGGGATAAGATCAAAATTTTGAATAGAGAGAGTTTCGGATGATAGGAAATCAGGCTGAGAACGACGTTGTAATTTGGGGCAAAAGAAGTATATTGCAAATTTAAGGAAAACAAAAAAAGGTGACTTGGACACTGACTAATTGATGACTAGGATTACAAAGACTTCTATTTATATTCTAAATCTCTCTTGGTGTTACTCAAAGAAAGGTGCTAAAATTGGACATATCTCTAAGTTTCTTTTATTAAAAGTCGTTGAAAGTCTATAAATGTCTATGAAAGTTTTTTAATAAAACTCCTTAAAAGTCTATGAAAGTTTGTCATAATTATAAAAGTCTATGAAAGTCTGTCACTTTAAAAATGTCTTTAAAAGTCATTAAAAGTCTGGATTGAGTACACCTCCCGTACTTTTGTCCCAAAATTTTCAAAAAATAAAAAATATCGCGGCGCCTCTGCAAAAAAACGTAGAGGTCAGATTGCCTTCCACCACCTCACAACACTAAAAGGGTTATTTGGGAAGCAGAGCTGCACTTAAGGTAATCTGCCATTGCCTTGTGTCACGGGCCGGCTTTTCACAGCACAAGACGGACCATGCGGCACATGCTAACCTTCTCTTGGGTAACAAATTAGCCAAGTGAGTACCTCGAAAGGCAAAGATCCACACGATAAATTAGATTTGTGCAAGCACCAAGCAAGCAACAAATAACATTCACACAACGAAACAAAAAGGAAAAGCTCACAGTGCAACAGATGATTGAATAAATATGCTTATTATATTGATGGCAAGAGAGTACAGGGGCTCATGTGCATGCTCTTACCTATGCTAGTGAGTTAGCCTAGCATTCCACTGACTAGTCACCCCCTTATAAAGAGCATTCTGAGCCGTTTTCAAGATTACACCAAGAAACATCACAATGTATGAAGAGTCATAATTCCTTCAAAAAGAAAAATAACTATTTTGCTAATTACTGAAATACCCTTGCACACAAGTAAGCGGCCAAAGGCTTGACTAATGACCTTGGAAAAGCTTAGTTATGGCAATACAAAAGCAACCCCTAACATCCTCCCTCACTTAAGCTGTCAGCATCCTCGACAACTGCGTAGCCCGAAACTCTTTAATCTTTTGCTTGAATTGTTGTAAGTCTTCCGCCTTCTCCCATCTTGTCTCTTCGTCGCTTAATCCTTTCCACTTGACGAGGAACTCCATGCGCGGATGTCTAGCAATGACTACCACTTTGTTGGCTAGGATCTCTTCAACTTCTCTAGTCTTCGGCAGCTTAATGTCGACGGCAGTTCTAATTGGCTGGTTGCGTGCTGGATCTTCTGAGTCTAGGTTGTAGGGCTTGAGATTGTTGACGTGAAAGATGAGATGCACCTTCATCCAGGAAAGAACATCAATCTTGTAGGAGGCTTTACCAACTTTGGTGAGGACTGGAGCTGGCCCTTCATACTTGCATAAGAGTCTTTGATCTTTGTCGCGAAGGAATCTAAGTTGTTCTAGCATCAACTTGATCAGGACTAGGTCCCCCACTTGAAACTCAAATGGCTTGCGTCCACGATCTGCCCACTTCTTCATTCTGGAGGAAGCTTTCTCTAGGTAAGCTCTGGCAATTTCAGAATTGGTCTTCTATTCTTTTATGAACTTGAAGGCTCTGGGGTTCTTCCCTGTGTAGTTCTCATCAACTGTGTGCGGTAAAAGAGGTTGTCCCATCACAATCTCGAATGGACTCATGTTGGTGGCCAAGCTCTTCTGAGAGTTAAAACAAAATTGGGCAGTATTTAGCAATTGTACCTAATTCTTCTGGTTGGCATTCACAAAGTGCCACAAGTACTCTTCCATGTGCCCATTGAACCTTTCTATTTGGTCATTTGTCTGCGGGTGATAACTCGAACAGATGTTAAGTTGAGAACCAAGTAAGTTGAATAGTTCAGACCAAAACGTACATGTTCATAACCTGGGATCTCGATCGCTCACGATGTTTTTGGGAACTATCCAATATTTCACCACATATTTGAAGAATAGCCTGTCCATCTCTTCTATCGGACAAGACTTTGAAGTTGGGATAAAGGGTTGCATGCTTCGAGAATCTGTCCAAGACCACTAAGATGCAAGTGAGGTCTTTAACCTTCGAAAGGCTGGTAATGAAGTCTATGGAGACACTTTCCCAAGGTCGGGTGAGGATCGAAAGTGGCTCAAACAACTCTGGAGTTTTCAGTCTCTCCACCTTATCTTGCTCGCAGATGAGGCAAGTCTTGGTGAATTCTACAATATCATCACGCATTTGGGGTCAGTAGTATCCTTACTTCAAAAGAGCATGTGTTCTCTACCAACTTGGCTGACCAGCCTACAAGGTGTCATAGTATCCTCGCAATAACATCCTCCGCAGCCCATCTGCCTTCAAGACGAACAACCTTCCTCCCTTCGTCCATAATAGCTGGTCTTCAACCCAAAACCGGAGGCTCTTTCCTTCATTAGCGAGTTTCATGATGGATTGAGCTACTGAATCCTTGCCCAAAATTTCTCTTATGTGCTCCCGCACAGATGTAGCCATTGTGCTACCTGACAATGTTGCAAGTGATTGTGAGGTCGCAAACTCAGCTTTTCGACTAAAGGCATCAGCTACTTGATTGGTATGTCTGGCTTTATGCATGAAGGTGAAGTCGAATTCTGCAAAGAATTCCTACCATCGGGCTTGTTTAAGCGTCAGCTTAGGCTGTGACAGGAAATGACTGACCGCCGAGTTGTCTGTCTTCATAATAAACTTGGACCCCAATAGATAGTGCCTCCATGTTCTCAGGCAATGGATCACTGCTAAAAGTTCATTCTCTTGGGCCGTGTACTTCCTCTCAGTTTTGGGCCTTTCAGCTAGTTTGTAACTGTCATAGGCAACTGGATGACCTTGTTGTAATAGAAGCCCTCCAAGAGCAAAATCTGAGGCATCGGTTTACACCTCGAAGGTTTTTTCACGTCTGGAAGAGCCAAGAATGGATCATTCATCATCACCTCCTTTATGTCTTCAAATGCCCTCTGACATTAATCTTCCCAATTGGAAGTTGTCCTATTCTTTAGTAACTTGGTAAGGGGAGTGGTCCTCCTTGAGTAGCCCTCCATGAAACGTCGATAGTAGTTAGACAACCCAAGGAAGAATCAATGTTCTTTCACATTTCAAGGAGTTTGCCAATCTCTGATAGCCCTTACTTTCTCCATGTCTATCCTGATACGACCACGCTCAATTATGTGACCAAGGGATGCTCACTTGGGCGAACGAGCACTTCTCCCTTTTCACAAACATATGATTGTCCCGCAACTTTTGAAACACTTGCCTCAAATGCTCTTGATGTTCTTCCAATGAGGAGCTATAGACAATAATGTCGTTGAGGTAGACCATCACAAACTTGTCTAGATACTCGTAGAAAACTTGGTTCATGAGCATGCAAAAGATGGCGGTGAGTTTGTCAACCCGAATGACATTACCATAAACTCAAAAGCTCCATAGCGGGTGACACAGGTCATCTTCGGTTCATCCTATTTAGCAATGCACACTTGATAATAACTCGACCTAAGGTCTAGCTTAGTCAAGAACTTGGCACTGCTCAATTGATCAAATAAGTTGGCAATTCGGGGAATGAGATACTTGTTACGCACCGTGACTTTGTTGAGAGCTCGATAGTCTACACATAACCTGAGACTCTCGTCATGTTTTTTCTGGAATAGGACAGGTGCTCCGAATGAGGCCTTTGAAGGCTTAATAAACCCGGCGTCGAGTAGCTCATCCAACTGTCTTCGTAACTCGGCTAACTCGAAAAGAGCAATTCAGTATGGTGCTTTGGCTGGTGGTCTTACCCCAGGGAGGAGCTCAATCTGATGGTCTATACTCCTTGGTGGTAAAGACTTAGGAAGTTCATTGGGCATCACATCTTGGTAGGTCTTCAGGACTTCCTCAATCTTTGGCGGGACATGCTCCTCTTTCATCTCATCCTTCACTATGAGGACTAGCATATAAGATGGCTCTTGGCGCTTCACTCCCTTTTTGAATTGTATAGCTGACAAGAAACAGGGCTCACTAGGTTTCTTTATTTTTGCTAGGACCATGCTCGGTTTCTCACTCATAATTATCAAGTTATATGCGGCTGGGATGAGAATGGCCTTCGTTTCTAGGAGGAACTTCATCCCCAATATAACATCGAAATCATCCATTTGCACGGCCACGAGGCCCATTTCTCCTTCCCACGACCCGAGCTTAATGTGCACTTGTTTGGCCATGTCGGTTGTTGGCAAGGCTTCATAATTCATAGCTTTCATACGCCCGACGTACTTCTTAAGGTTTAGACTCAACCTCTGGGCTTCTTCTGTTGAGATGAAGTTGTGGGTGTCACCTGCTTCAACCATCACGCTTCGAGCGGCTTTGCCATTTATTGTTGTCTCCACGAACATGAGGCCTTTGTCTGGGGCCTTCTGGGAACTGCTCATCTGCTTCTTCATGGCCCCCAACCCAAGAATCACAAAGCTCCTATGTGGCCAGACACCTTCACTCTTTGGTAGTCTGCCCCTGGTAAGGCTGCGAGTTGGTTCCCCACTGCTAGCATGATGAGGTTGAGCTTATTGTTCATTTATCCAAGATCCATCATGATTGCTCCAATTGCGGCTTGAAAATCTTCCGTCAGCTCATTAATAGCTTTCAAAAGACCCTGAATCGTATCATCCATCGGGTCGATGGCAATAGGGCTTGTTGTGCCCACCAGACTCTTTCCTTTCTCCAAAGTTACTACCCTGTCCGCCAAACCTTCTAATGCTCTGATCTTGCTCACGAGCTCGGGTAGATTATAGCTTTGTATCTCAGCGGAGAGCTCACCAAAGCTATATGGGAGTCTTGCAAGCTCTCTCAATCGATCATCGATCCAATCCAAATTTTGTGCATTCGTCATTCGGGACATTGTTTCCAACTGTTAGGTAACCTGGCTCTAGTATCAACTGTCATGGGCCAACTTTTCACAGTACAAAACAGACTGTGTGGCACTTGCTAACCTTCTCTTGGGTAGCAAGTTAGCCAAGTAAGTACCTCGGAAGGCAACGATCCACACGATAAATTAGATTTGTGCAAACACCAAGCAAGCAACAAATAACATTCACCACAACAAAACAAAAAGGAAAGGCTCACAGTGCAACATATGATTGAATAAATATGCTTCTTATATTGATGGCAAGAGAGTACAGGGGCTCATGTGCATGCTCTTACCTATGCTAGTGAGTTAGCCCAGCATTCCACCGACAAGTCACCCCCTGTAAAGAGCATTATGAGCCGTTTTTAAGAGTACACCAAGAAATATCAAAATGTACGAGAATTCATAATTCCTCCAAAAAGAAAAATAACTATTTTAATAATTACTAAAATACCCTTGCACATAAGCAAGCGGCCAAAGGCTTGACTAATGACATTGGAAAAGCTTGGTTGTGGCAATACAAAAGCAACCCCTAACACCTTGCTTGGAGGCGCGCCTTAACAACACATTTTGAAACTATTTGGGCCTGATTTTGAATTTTTAAAATTGGCCAAATTTTGCAGGAATTAAGCCACAGAAAGACAGGCCCACATCAACAAATAAAGAATTGAGAGTGAATGGGCCGAGCCCAAAAATGACGAAGAAGTGGATCAAGCCTATAGAACAAATCTTACTGGAACAAGGAACCAAAAAATCACAGAAGATCAAGAGTCATAACTTCTCAAAGATTCTTATCGATTCCGACCTCTCAGATGATCATGACTCTTGGGAGTCAAGGCACCCGTTAGGGTTTGATCATTGTCAATAAAGGCCTTCACCTCCCAAAGAAACAACTTTTTGATCCCCAAGAAATCCAAAGAAATTGAGAGCATTAAGCATCCCATGTTTTGAATTCTCATAGGTTGTTACTATGTTTCTTTTAATTTACAGTTTTTAGGCAAGTTCTTAAGAAAATCTCATGGTTTCTTTCAAGAATCTAGGATAAAAACCCTTGTTTTATTTGGTTGTTATTGATAGTAATATGAATATGTTTCTTTGATTTGCGTATTATTAGTTTAGATTTTACTTATTTGCATAATAAGTAGGTTTATTGCTTTCTTATATTAGAATAGTGTTAGATTATGTGTTTCACAATTCATACTTGTATTATTTCGATTAATTCTGAAGATTGTTTGTGCTTTGAATTTGGTTTTATTGTTCGTTGTAAATTCACATTCACTCACTGCATCACCACCACACCAACTCCGGCCACACTACCCTAAGTCCTTGCAGCCAAGGCATCAAAACCTTTGTGACTGGGAGGTGTTTCTTCCTCTGTCAACGGTCGCTTGACTGGAAGTTAGTTTCAACTGAAATCATCATATTGCACGCCCGGTCTACAGCCGTGTACTGGCATGTCTAACGCACATAAGAAAGACGTAGTTTCCCTAATTTGGGGCTTAAGTAACACGTGGTCGCAGGAAATTAGAGGCAAAGATTTTTTGCACGCCCGGTGGGACCCGTGTAATGTATGCCAACAACACTCTGTTTCAAACCCTGAAAAAGAGAGTTGAGTTAGAAGTCAGAAATAAGGAACTTGAGTGTCACAGCCTAATCCAAAATAATATCTTATTATTCTTGATTGAGGTGTGAGTCATACTTTAATGGTATAAATTAAATTTTCTTACAAGATAAATGGAAAGAAAAATAATTTTCCTTATTTTGGAGAAGAAAAACCTCTCTTTTATAAGCTATGAAAATTAAATATTTAGTTCTCTTCAAATTATTATTGGTACTTAAAATTAAAGTAAGTGTAGTTAGGGCTACAACACAAATATTCTTTATTTTACACAAATTTATCTTTGATAAAAACTAGGCTATAAGCATGACTTATGAGCATAATCCTAGGTATCACTTGGGGGTTCCATCACTTGAGTCAAATGATTGTCACCTGCACAATCTGTTAACAATGTGAGCTTTGAGGCTCAATAGGAATTTTTAGTTCCTCATGGCCAACTATTATAACAAGTATCAGGGTATGTAAATGAGTTAATGAATGATGATGCATGCATGAATTCACTCTCTTTCTACCATGTTATCTTATACGTAAGACAGACAGGCTTGTACGTTTCATACCATGCATTTTACCACTATGGCCCCGAATGCCCTCGTAATGTCCTAAAAAAAAAAAAAATACTAATAATAATAATAAATAGATAAATAAACTTATATTTATTGGCTTTAAAAATAGCGAAATTTCTAAGTTTGGGCTTTAGCCCAATTATCTACAAGATAAAAAGCCCAACTTAAAAAAAAAAAAAAATGGAAGAAGGGATAACACCAACGTCCATCAGCCCTCTTAATTTGGAACCTAAGCTTAAGATCAATGGTGATGAACCCTTTAGAGGGATGAGTCATTATTTAAATAATGATTAGCCCCATTTCTTCTGAACTAAATAAGCCAATTAGATGGTTACTCTAATTAAGACTTTGGCTATAAATAAACTGGTGTAAGTGTGCTTAAGAACACCCTTAAGCAGCAAAACTAAACAGAGAAAAAGAGAGAGCGAGAGAGAAAGAAAGAAAGAGAAAGGGACAGAAATAGAGAAAGCTTTGAAAGGAATCACATTTAAGCTTCTATTTAACTCCAGGGGATAGAGAAGAAGGTGAGCTCAAAGAATCATGAGTGCTCTTAGCATTTTGTTTTTTTTTTTTTTTCTTTCTTTTGAAACTTTTATTTTAAATTTTGTTTATACATCTTTGTTTAATGTTGTTAAAGTAAAAGTAGGTCATTTATAACCTTATTATAGCCATAAAAACAAAAGAAAATGAAAAATCAAGAAAAATGAAAAATCTGGAAATTTTTCTAGAAAATTCGCATGTTCGTATGGCCTCCTTTCGGGTCTTATAACTTGAGTTTTAACCGTCCGTTTTTCATGTTCTTTATATGGTTGTAAGCATATAATTGTAATCATTATATGTTTTCTTTTCTTTTACTGAGACATTGATTAAATGTGATAACTAGCCATATAGAATCACTATACCCTATTGAGCCTTAAAAGTTCACACTCAAATAGATTACGCAGGTGACAGAAATATGACCGATGATGTGGAATATCCAAAGGAAATTTAGAGAATTTACTGGAGTATTATGTTTTGTTTGTTTATCAATAAATTGTAATATATAGAAGATGAACATCTGGTATGGTACTCTTGGAACAGTAGTTTGCTAAATAAAATCTATTTTTCATATTCACTTTACTTAGTTTCTTCAAATATTTTATTTTATTTTATTTCTTTTCTTTTCTTTTCACGTCTTAATTTTATAAATCTGCGATTAGGATGTAAATCACACTTCACTCTGGAATATTAGATTTTATTCTGAATTGGAGCATGACAGCCCTAGTGCCCTACCGTATGATCTAACACCCATTAATTTTATCCAATATTTAAAATCTTTCATTCACTTTCCTCTCGGTCCCCAAGAAATCCCCTTTCTTTGGTACTAGAGTCCCACAAGATCACTAAGACATCCCCTTTCCCTTAGCACCTCAATTAATCAGTTCCACTTATTAAACAATTAACCATGTACCAGGTTCTTGAATGGATATGTGCATGCTTGGATGAATAATGATTACATCTCTAAGAAATGTTCAACCCAAATAATATATATATATCAATAATGACTATCATTATTAATGATAAGTTGATGACTTTATTTGCAATGTACAATATTCACAAGTAATATAAATACACCGAAATGCTGAGTACCAATAACTTTAGTAATTAATATATAAAAAAAATATCAGTAGTACTTATGTGATATCCATAGAAATCACATATTAACAAACACACACACGCACACACATATATATACATATATATATATATAAACCAATTATGGGGTACAACATGCCTCAATGTCGTGAAAACGAAAATCACTCAAGGTAGATCTTCTACGCACCCGGGTTTATAAAAATGATAACATTCTAGTTTATTGATAGGTGCCACTAAAATATTATTCATCGTTGATGTGACCACTGGTTGCACACAATTCATAGCAGTAGACCAATCTCTTGTCCCATCACTAGTGAAAAGGTAGGCATTAACTTTAACATAGACTGTAAGGGTTATCATTGTCCCCAAGACTAACCATTGAATGATTTGGCTCCATCTAAAAAAACAGCAGCAGACCAATCTCTTGGCCCATCACTAGTGAAAAGGTAGGCATTAACTTTAACATAGACTGTAAGGGTTTTCATTGTCCCCAAGACTAACCATTGAATGATTTGGCTCCATCTAAAAAAACAAAGCCAGATACCTGCAAAAGTCATGCACAAGTATTAATAATGGAAAACTCAATTCTAAAAAAAGGACTAAAAGCTTGAAACTTGTAACAACAATTGTGATCCTCAGTATTGGTTAGAACCACAGTAATTCTCATAAAATTTGAAACAAGCACTAGCAATTGTTTTCAATTCCATAATAACTCCATTTTCTAATTACAATAAGGGCAATCAATTAATCAACCATTCATTGAATTAGACAATTGGTTAGAGCAATCCCAATGGGAACTCAAAACTGGGTTCAACTCAAAAAATGAGCCAAGCCACTCGCGCACAATGCACCCAATTGCAGAGCGATACATGGCTGCTGCAGAGAAGTTTATGGGTCATTTTTTCAACATTCTCCATTGGGTTTTGAGAATTTTTTATTGTATCTAAGTTTTATGGCTAAAAAATTACGACGTTTGAAATGTGAATTTGTAGCAATTGATTGCTCTATGTGATGGTAAGAAACTGGTGGGAAAGAATGCATATTTCATCTTATTTTAAGTAATTTTCTTATCCATAATCTAAAGACTATGA
>JAOTQX010011374.1:0-14781 GCA_026122645.1 Dryas alaskensis | reverse complement strand
TCCCCCATATAGTTCATTATGGTATAATTAACCTCTCCAATCAAGCTTGGGGGTGTTTGTTGGTTCGGGAATGTTAGTTTTTAACAAAGTTGTGTTCGATGCAATGTAGGATTGGGTTAGATAGAATTTGTTAACAAAGAAACAAAAGATTGAATTTGAAAGAAATTGGAGTATCCAATCAAAATTAATTACCAATTGGTAGAGAGACTCAAAATCTTATATTTAGTTATGTTAGGTTTTATTTTCTGAATGTAGGATACAATTCTCAACGTACTCTTGTATGCGTGAAAGATGTATTCAAAGACCCTTCTCCATGTCTCGCAGCAGACGGTGTCGTTGTGGAGGACGTGAAGTAAGCTTTTGACATCTTTTTCTGCTGCACGAAGTCAATTTCGTCGATGAAAATAGCAATATGATTGCTCATTAGTTTGGCATGTTTTGTCTAATCATTGTGTTAACGTATCGGGCCTTCTTGTCCTAAGAAAAAATAATAGTCAAACGTGTGGACAAATTCTTGGGCAACGTGTATAAACGAGTGGCCATTTTGCCTGACATATAAATGACATGCGTTATAAATTTATAATACCATAAAAAATGGAGCATCAACCCAAAAGTATACGACTCTCTTCAAAATTAAATTGGATAGGTCAGATATATTGGATATGATTGAATATTGAACACCTCTAAGCAAACGGTGAAAAAAGAAACCCTCTACAACCATCATCGGCCTAAGGATAAAAGGTGGGGAAGGACTAGCTCATGCTCCTGTGTGGTTCAATTCTCCAGT
Organism: Dryas alaskensis; assembly: GCA_026122645.1. Taxonomy (NCBI): domain Eukaryota; kingdom Viridiplantae; phylum Streptophyta; class Magnoliopsida; order Rosales; family Rosaceae; genus Dryas; species Dryas alaskensis. The sequence goes on along the minus strand of JAOTQX010011374.1, from coordinate 13,994 downwards.
CTCCAACCATTGACGAGAAAAAAGAGAAATCCCTTCAAGGCTTCAAGCACAATACATTGGGATGTAATATGAATAGATGGAATCCTTGAAGCACAAGCTAGAAGCAGCCATGGAGTCTGAAAGTTTTTTATTACATCTAACTTGTGCACGCACATGCAAATCACTACCATAATCAATTTTTAGATAAGCTGATAACATGATATGTCAAAACAAATACTAAACGGATTAGATTAATCTCAAACATAAATAATCTGATTTTATATGATAAACTTATGTTATGTAAGAAAAACTAGCCTCTCTACACTCTCTCCTGCGAGTGCGAAGTGACTCTTTCTATTGTGCAAATACGGATATTTTGGCAAGTGTAATCAATTTAATAGATAACGGAAAGTAAATTTGAGAAAATTAATTAAGGAGAGAGAGGCGACAAACCAATTCTCATGGGCGGGAAAGTAAATTTTAAAAATAGATAACCGATCATTGGATTTAAGCCTAAACGATCTCAGCTATTCGGACCCGGAAATAATTCAAAAACCGTTCTGTTTTATTATATATAATTAAACATTTCCTTTTCACATTTCTTTTTCTTTTGATATAGTTATCCATGAATTTTTTTAGAATTATAAGGGAATTTTTTTCTTCTATCAATTTGGTTTGATCTTAATCGGGTTGAATCTTAGCCACAGATCAAGGAAAAAGTTAATGGTAAGTTCAAGCGTTGAGATTCAAGTGACTTGATTGTGATTGTGAGAATGTTTATTATGAAACCATATAATTGATGATTGGTATATCTAGTATATGAATCAAAGAGAAATTATTGTGTGTGAGAAAATTATTGCATATGACCGTAACACTATGTGACATGATGACGTAGTGTTACTAATCCACTTAGATTATAACACTTGTACAATTTTAAGGGTATTTTTTAAAGTTTAGGGTTTTAAAAATTAATAATTGTACACGTATTATAATTTAAGTAGATGAGTAACACCACATCATTATGACACGTGGTGTTAGGATCACACATAATGAGAAATCATTATTAGGATTTGGATCTTCAAAACCAGTACTTTTTTTATTGTTTCCCTAATTATTCTAAAACAAAATCTAGAATATTACCAACCAATATATTCTAAAACAAAATATGGATTTATTGATCCATATATGGGTACATTCAAAGTCGTCCTTGAGCATGGGCCAGAGGGGCGACCACCAGGGCCCATCTTAAAGGGGGGTCCAAATATTTTTATTTATTTATATATATATATAGAGGAGAACTCTAAAGCTAATCAGTTAGTAAGTTAATACGAACCTAACTATGCTTTTAGGCCCACCACATCACTAATCTCATAATCTGAACCATCAATTATTTAGGTCATATTTCAAAGATCATCATTGCAAAAAATCAACTAAATCGAAAATCATGTAGTCATCTAATTAAGATCAAATAAATAGACGATCAGTATTTTCGATAAAAGCATAGAAATAGTTGTTATTATAATCAAATGGCTAAATGACTTCCGATTTTAGAGATTTTTTACATGAATAATCTTTGAAGTAGGGCCTAAAAAATAAACGGTTCGGATTTTGAGATTACATTGTGCAGTGGGCCCAACAGGGTGGTTAGTTTTATATTAACTTACTAACTAGTTAGTTTTAGAACATTCTTGTATATATATATATGTACATACATACATACATAGAGGCTCCATTGTAGGATCCTACATTTAACACTAAATTTAGGATTCCTCATGGGGCCCACTTCCATGTAGTTTTAGACTTCTATTTATAGATCATTCTTGCAAAAAATTAATCAAATCGGAAATCATTTTCCTATCTAACTTTGATCAAACAAATGGACTTTTTATCGTAAATTTTTTGTTCGTTTATTTGTTTGATCATAGTTAGATAGACAAATAATTTCTGATTTGGATAATTTTTTGCAAAGATGATCTATAAATAGAAGTCTAAAAAATAAACGATTCGGATTGTCAAAAATATATAGGAATGTGCCCCACGAGGTATCCTACAATTAATTTTATCTGTAGGATCCTACAATGAAGCCTCCCTGTGTGTGTGTGTGTGTATATATATATATATATGCATCATACAATAAAAGTATAAACTATAATTAAAGACATGTGATTTGTACAAGGCTACAAGCCCTATAAAAGTGTACAATACCTTATTTTTAAAAGGTCCAAATTTATTAAAAGCTCAAATTGATTTTTTAATAACTAACTAGTAAGTCAATTTATGTTTTAGACTTTCAATTCTTTATTGAAAAATTTAAATGTCAAAGTTTCTTTTTGTTATAAGAACGTGATCTCTCTCTCTCTCTCTCCTCTCACTTTCCCTTCCTCCATTCCTTGCATCGGATTGGATCTTAAATTCTCTATACTTTAGCTCAAGAGCTCTTCTTTGATTCTATCTCAATTTGAGGCTTCTCTTCTTTAGTCTTCATTCCCTCTCAAACAAATTAGGGTGTACTGTAATTAGTTTAATTAGTTTGAGGTTTCTCTTTCTTAGTTCTCATTCTCTCTTCAAAGCTTATATGTCCAAAGGCCTTGCAACTTTTTTTTTTTGCTAAGGGCTCTACAATTTTAATTATTTTTGTTTAAAACTTGTATGACTAAAGCCCCTCAACTTTAATTATTTATTGTTCAAAGCTTATACAAACTATGATATTATTTCATTTTTTATGATCAAATTATCATTTTTTTTTAAAAGCAAATGGAAAGCATCTCTACAAATTTTTTTTTTTTTGTAAAATTAAGATTGTGTATAAAAAGCCCATTTCATATTTTCGTCTTGGGCCTCCAAAAAGTTAGAAACGGCAATGAGGTACATTCATAACTTTACTAATGAAGATACGGCTATATACTTGCCACATTTGATGATTAAAATATGTGATTACTTATATAATTAATTCCATCCAGTGTTAATCATAGAGAAAGAGAGACCCATTACTTAATTATTTCCTTATTATTAAATTCTTGGTTCACAAGAAAGTTAAGAAACCCATAAAATTAGGAGAGAGTATTTAAGAAAAACCAAACAAAGTCCTACATCCTAATAGGTGCGAATTGTGTGAGAACAGAACTTAAGACCATACCTTTGACTCTTTGAGTAACAAGAAACTCGCGCCATTAACAATTCGACCGTTATGAAAAACAACGTTTCTGCTTGCCACGTCATCCTCGTACATCTCGCAAGTGGCGTTTTAGTTCTTTAATCCTGCTCTCCTCTGTGATATGATATCCTTACGTTTCCAATTGAGGCTATAACAGTGTTTTTTTAATAATCTTTTTCTCTTTTTATTTTAAGATTTTATTGAAACTCCAAATTTTAATTAGTACCCACTTTGGAAATACTTTTTTATTTTTATATTTTGTAATATTTTGAAATATCAAAAAGCAGGAGTGACAGTATGACACAGAGAAAAAAGGGAAGGCTTTGAAAGTGAGAGAGATAGAAAATTAGAAAGGAAATAAAAAGAGATTTTAGAGAGGGAAAGCAAAAGCCAATCAATTTAGAAGGATCCCATAATGGAATTTTCTATGATTTACATTTACTTACCTTCAACTTCTCTTCTCTTGGTTCCTCTATTGTGTTCTAAAATATAGGGAGATCCCAAATTATATTAACACAAGTGCATTCATCTTTGGTAAGTGAATATTGTGTCACAGACTCACAATTTTTTATCCTAGCAATATCATATCTGTTTTGCTTTGTGGGTCGCTATAATCTGCATTCTAAAGATTTTGAGGTATTTGGCCTTTTTTTTATTTATTGCCCAATCGATAGAATTAAACCCATGTCTTGGTTTATTTTCATTCTACTTCTCATCAACCAATAAAGCAAGTAGTTTTCTTTGTTCCTTCTCAGTTTTTTGTGTTCCTACACAGGAGTTTTGATTTGGGTATATGAGTTTTTCTCTTTATTTGTTTGGGTTTTGTTCTCTCTGAGTTTTTATACTGCAAGATTTTATATTTTTCTTATTAAGAGTGTGTCTTTCTTATTACTTTGTTTATTAGGTGGACAAGGGACCTCATGATGGTGTTCTCTGAAGGGCTGGACGATAATGGCCTTAAATGGGTTAAAGAGGTAATATGGTTGTTAAAATTTTGTACTATGAAGTGGTTGCCACGCATAGAGACCCTTTTCCTTTAGACTAACAATTTTAGTTGTCGGACCCTATAATCTAACAGACCCTTTTTCTAATTTGATTTAATTGCAGAGAGTACAAAGTGACCCTGCTGCAAACTTAAGGAATGGAGCGAGTGCCTCTGGATTGCCTTCTCCAGCCAAATTCAATAATAGGATTCTGCACTCGAGTTTAAGTCCGGTTTGGCAAGCAACATATCTGGATGACGATGAAGGCGGGTCTGGTTCCGACATGGACACATCCTCTAGCTCGGAGGATAGGATCTTTGGTTAGCATGTTAATGCATTTAATTAGCCTACATATCAACATCTGTATTGCAGCCCATCATAGTTTCAAATTTTTGTGTAATCACTTTATAGTAGAATAGCACATGAAAATGAACTAACTTTCTGATAGTAATTGATGGAAGGCAATAAAACAATATTGGATTTGATGGAAAGCTCGGGCTGCAGATATCATTCTGATATTCAACTTTTTGCATAGCCGGTCCTTTGGTAACTTGTTGGTTTGGTGTTACAAGCACAGTCCAACAGGTCTTAAGTTTGACCAGCACAAACTGCTGGAATCAAAACTTTTCATTTGTATAAAGTAATTAAGAAGAATTATTTTTCTGTATTGACATTTTTTCTTTCTTATGCTCAGTTGCATTGTCTCCGTCAGATGACAAAATTTCCCATAGTTTGGGTTCTAAATGCATGGCATCGATTCAAAGTCAACGGAATCATGGTTGTGATCAAATTCATACTGATTCCGATTTGCCAAGGGAGACAAATCAGTTGAAGCAGGGACATCGTGTGGAGAGAATGGAAGGGAACTGTGGCAGGAATGCAGTTAGATATGCGGGTTTTGCAGATGAATTGTCTGACTCGGCTACAAGTACTGAAATTTCATTTACACAAATGGAAAGCAACAATGATGGTGTACCCCAGAGAGGATCATACACTTCAAATATGGAAGCAACAGCCAAGCAGGTTTTCTCATTTTCTTACAACTGTACTTGTTGTTGATACAAGATGCTACTTTTCTTTTTCTTCTTTTTTCTTTTTCATGGGTGCTGCTTGGGTTATATCATTGCTGACATCTGTATAACTGGTGCAGGATTGTCTGGCAGGAATGCAGCTGAAGAAGATTTCTAATAATGATATTCCCAGTGCTCCTCCATTGGTTGGCACTGCTTTGGAGATTGATGATGTTGCTGAGCCAAGTTCAACTCTTAGAGCACACGAAACAACTCACTCTTCGAATTGGAGTGGTCCTGCAAACACAGATGGTTCAAAAAAAACAGGAAGTGTCTCTTCAGGCACCACTACACAAGATGCTTCTGGCAGTGGAATTTCTAACTCACCACTCAGGTTTGTGCATGCATGTATCTTGTGGACATGGTCTGTTTCTTTGTTTCTGTACATGGCATTTTTGGGAAACTATAAACTGACTATTCAGAATTGCAGGACTCGTGCTGGTGTAGAAATTCATGGATCTCCAGTTCACTTACCTGCTCGCTTCCCAGTGTATCATGCAAGGTTGGTTACATAGTTGAACTAGATTTGGAATAACTGCATAAGTTGGTTTCTGATCATTGAACTTAAGTGCCTTAGATAAATTAGGTCATTGGAGATAGTTAATTTAGTTGGAACTCTTATCTCACTGATCCAGTAGTTGTTTCTGTCAATTGTTCTAACTGTTATGTGCCATGTATTCAGTGGGCAGGGTACATGGTGTGCTGTAATCTCGTATGATGCATGTGTTAGGCTCTGTCTTCATGCATGGGCTCAGAGTTATTGCACTGAAGTTCACTGTTTCCTGGAGAATGAATGTGCAATGCTGCGAAATGTATTTGGGTGAGTCATAGCTCCTTTACTTTTGTTTCCTTTTCAATTATTTACATTCAAATTTTTTTTTCTTGGTATTAGTATATATGTATGTGTATATATATAAATACGAGTAGTAGTTTGGAAATGTAAGGTAGGGCTTAGGTGAATATGTGTCTTAACCATTATAAGTAATACTTATGAAGGGGAGATTGTGACAATTTTTTTTTTTGGTTCTTTAAAGCTTCAGTGTTGGGTCATGTTTTGTAGTTAAGTTTAATGAATATAGAGATGCTGGATTTGAGTCTTTGTTGTCTCTGTCAAGATTTAGGAAACCCAGTTGTTCATTTTATTGTTCAAGTGTTTGCTTTTTATGGTTCTCAATGCATGCTACACTGCTTTTTGATATGATATGAGATGTGATACTATACTTTTGTCTTTATTAATGTTGCCTTTCACTAACCTAACTATTCCTCTACTCACATCTACAATTTCAGTTTACAGCATGTATTATTACAATCAGAAGCTGAACTTTTGGCAAAACGATCTTCACAGCTGCTCAGTGCTATGGCTCCTCCAAAACCTGTGAAAGCTTCTGGAAAAATAAAATTTCAAGGTGAACTACTTGGTTGCCTTCCTCATTTTTTATTATTTTTTTTCTGTCAAAATGTCAGTTTCTTCATCATCTGATTGAAATTTTTTATTGCAGTCTGTAAAGTGAAAATGGGTTTGGATGAACCACCTGCCAGCTGCAGTTTTTCTTCTATAAAACCACCAATGATTAAGTGTGGCTCTCTTAGCAGACACTTCTCCAATTTGAAATCAACTTTATGCGCTGGATGGAAATCTATATGGAATAATTATCTACCACCTTGTGCTCCTGCAATTGGTTCCTGTTCTCGTCGGAGCTTGGCATACATACAGGCTAGTGCTAAATGTGTAAAACAGATACCTGCACGCCTAAAAATTGGGACAGATACTTTGTGCAATTGTTCCTCATCATATGAAATAGTGCAAGGTATGTACATTTTTATGTTCATTTTAAACTTTAGATGGCCTTAGATATTGAGGAATGACAGTAATGGTTTACTAGAGTTGGGTGTGTCTGCTTAAAGTAATATCCAGCTTAAAGTAGCTCACCCTTGGTACGGCTAATCCGGTTTGGAAGATATGTTTTTTATTGTGGAGATGTTGAAAGTGAAATTGGATCTTCTCCGTGTTGATTAATTTTTTAATTTTAATTAAACTTCTGCATTTCTAGTTGAATGCACAGTAGGTATAACAGTGTTTGTGTAAAGTAAGCAAAATCACTGATGCATAAATAAGAAATAAATTTTGGAAGGTCCATATTTAAGACATGAAAGTGGCACCAATCTCTGCATTTGGTTTATACCTTTTTTTATTTAGCTCCTAAAAAGAATTCAAGCATACTCTGAATCCACTGATGTAATGGATTCACCACGTTTGTTTTTGACTTGATATAAAAGGTAGTTGGTTTTCTTTCCTTTGTGTAGTATCTTACACTAGGCGACCTCTCTTTTTTCAGAAACATATTCTTGCTTCTTGAGATTGAAAAGTTCACCTAAAGAGGATGCAGTTCGAATGCAACCAGGATTTGGAGAAACCCATGTGTTGTCTGTACTCTTTTCCTTTTCCTTTTATTTTGTTTTTCCTTTTATTTGGTCCATAAGGGTGTACAGTTAACAGCTGGGTTATTGCAGTTTTCCAGATAGTCTTGGAAATGATTTGATTGTAGAAGTTCAAAATTCCAAGGGACAACATTGTGGCCGTGCCCTAGTTCAAGTGGCTTCTATTGCTCATGAACCAGTACGATTTTCAGAATTCAGTAATTTGCCTATCAACAGTATGATAAGGAAGGCTGATAGTTATTATGAAGAGATTAAATATTTATGTTGAATGCAGGGTGACAAGCTACGATGGTGGCCTATATATAGTGATCTAGAGCATGAACCTGTTGGCAGAATACAATTATGCATGGAGTATTCTACAAGTACTGATGAAAATAATCATCTTAAGGTACATCTAAGAGACTAAGACCTTATTCTCCATAGATATCTGAAACTTGTGTTTTTATGATGAGATTAATTTATGCTGTTTCACATCGATTACTACTAGTAAGAAAGAGATCGCATAAGTTGGATATGTTATCAGAATTGCATAATATCTAGAGGGCCACAACATGGCATTCTGTATCATGTATGTCGGATTGAAGCTTTATATCTACACATGTGCTACTGCAATTTAGCATAACACATACCTTGTTAAGCCATACACTAGAGCCTTTATGGTCTGGTAGTATCTACTTGGTGGTGGCCTTACATAGAATGTGCGTGTCATATCTCAAATGTTCTGATAATTAATTAGAAGTGGACAAAGAGAAATCAGATTTACTTTGACAAGTAATAGGAAATTAACTATTTAAGTTTTATAGTCATAGGAATTGATTTATGGTTAGTGATGAAGTTTGTTGGTTTACCACTATTCTCAAAAGCATAAGCTGCTAGAATGTGGGTCAACAATTATTTATATTGGGAGGATGCAATTACAGGGATTTGAACTTGGATCCTACTTTTGGTACCATGATAAAGTTTGTTCGATTAACACTATTCCCTAAAGTTTAAGTTGTTATAAGAATAACATCATTACAGTAAGGTTCACAGTAAAATATGCTTTGGGAGTTATTAGATCGACAATGATCAAATGCTTTCTCAGAAACTGATTGCTGTAGATTTGGAATTAGTTTTATGATATTTCTTTCACTCCTGTCCATGTCCAGTGTCGCTCCATTGCAGAAACTGTGGCATATGACTATGTTTTAGAAGTTGCAATGAAAGTTCAACATTTTCAGCAAAGAAATTTGTTGCTGCATGGCCCATGGAGGTGGTTAGTGACTGAATTTGCATCTTACTATGGAATAACAGATGCATACGTCAATTTAAGGTAGTGAAATATGGTATAATGGTAGCTTATTATGCTAAACTGGGAAATATTACATGATTGTGGATCTTCTAAGCGCTATTATGTATAATTTTCTATGCTGCTGCTTGCAGATACCTTTCCTATGTCATGAATGTGGCTACACCTACCGAAGACTGTCTCACCATAGTACATGATTTTCTATCAGATGTATTCAAGAAGGGCAAAAGCATGAATGTGTTAAGTTTTCAGGAGGTCTGTGAAAAAATTGACTATTGGTTTTAGATTTTTTCAATTCTTTTTGCTTCCTGTGACTTTCTTGTTTAGTTCAAGAGAAGGGGAGGGGGGTACTTTTTTTATAGGGGAATGAAACACCTTATTTCTTGAACTTAACAGATAATACATCATTCTCTAAAAGCTGTCACATTCACATTAGCTTGATCTGTCTGTTGATTTTCTACTTATGATTTAGTAGAGAAATTTCCTCAACTTCTGTCTTGATTTGTTTTTCAACCTCTGATAGTTTTAAAATTTTGGGGGGAATTGGTATTTTACATGGTTTTAATTAATTTCTAAATTTAATCATCTGTTACTTTGTTTCAACTTGTATTCATTGATTTTATCCCTGGTTAGTGGAGAACTTGTTTCCCTGATAAGTTATATGTCAACCAGAACCGCATGTTGCTGGAGATCGAGGATCGAGTAAAGCAGACTCTTGCTTTGGTTTTTGAGAACTACAAGTCACTTGAAGAATCTTCACCATCAGGGATGATAGATGTTTTCAGGCCTGCCAGCGGATTGGCACCATCTGCTTTAGCACCTGCTGTCCAGCTATACACCCTTCTTCATGATATTTTGAGTTCTGAGGCACAGTTGAAATTAAGCAGATTTTTTCAGGTTTTAGTTGCTAACTTCTCCATGCATGAACTTCCATTTAGCCTTTACCTTCCTATACTTTAATTAAAGTCCAAATGACTTTACAGGCTGCTGCAAAGAAGAGGTTAAGAATGCACTTTGCAGAGACAGATGAGTTTATTCTAAGCAGTAATGAGGGAACACAGAGAGATCTTTTTACTGCTTATAAGAGGATGAAATCTCTGATTTTGAGTATTAGAAATGAAATTTTCACAGACATAAAAATCCAGGACCAGCATATCCTCCCCAGGTATATACATCATTCAAAAGTAGTCTATTTAATTCTTGAATTTTTTTTGTATACTAGTAATTATATGTGTGTGTTTCTGTGCAGTTTTATCGATCTTCCAAATATTTCTGCATCCATATATAGTGTTGACCTCTGCAGTAGATTGCGTGCTTTCCTTGTTGTATGTCCCCCTCCAGGCCTATCGCCTCCAGTTTCTGAACTTATTATTGCAATAGCAGACTTTCAAAGGGATCTTTCTTTGTGGAACATCAAGTAATTGATTTGCGAGATTTTAGTCTGTATTTATTATTACCTTCCGTATCTCTACTCATGTAAAGCTATTTCCAGTCCTGTTAACGGCGGAGTTGATGCTAAAGAGTTGTTTCACTCACATATAACCATATGGATTCAAGAAAAGCGTCGTAATTTTCTTGAATGGTGCAAACTAGATAAGGTATATATCTTCTTATATCATGGTTTATATTTCAAGTGTTTGTAATACTGTTTACCAATTCATACTTACAATACAGTCCACTAAGTAATTAGAAATTGACTTGAAATTCATCTTTTCTCTTTTTGTTTGGTGGAAATTTACTGGAAATTCATCAGTTTCAGGCAAAATGGTCTGGTGTTAGAACAGAACATGGAACAACTCCTTTTATTGATGATATGTATAACCAGCTGATAGAGATGCTCAATGAATTTGACGTCATTATTAGTCGTTGGCCGATATATACATCCGCTGTGGAGAATGTATGTGCATTATGTTTCTCAACTCTTTCCTTATTCTCTTATTTTTATTCTTCTAGTTGGTTCCTTATTTCTTAACATAATTGCTTTGTTTTATTTTATATCTATTGATGGAATATGTTAATACATGGCCTGGACTACATGAAACTTAACCTACAAGTTTAGTCCTGAAGTTTAAAATTTGATAAATCATAGATGGCCATGCTTATACTTGTAGTCTTGTACCATCTATTTAAATTTAACAAAAAAAAAAAAAAAAAACTCATACCATCAAAATTATTTTGTTTAATACCTTAACAAAATAGCACATTTATGCTCATGTTGTTTAAGAAAAGATCTTCAAGGTTGGGCCTAACAATATCTGAGTCCAACTCAATAGTTTCAATGTGTTATCTGACTTGGTATACAGTCTGTTTCTGCTTATTCTGAAACTGAAATTGTGATGACTAATGCTTTGAGGTTATGTGTGTATTAAAAAGGTTATTGCAGATGTTGAGAAGGGAATTGTTGACGCTCTGGACAGACACTATGCTGATGTTTTATCACCACTGAAGGATAATTTGACAAACAAAATATTAGGCTTCAAATATGTGCAAAAATTATCCAAACAAACAGTTGACACTTATTTTGTACCAGATGAGGTGACTCTCTGTTTCTGATTTGAATGTTTACAAGGATTTTGATCTTTGTTTTAATACTGGGACTCATCAGTATGCTTTCTATTTCAGTTAGGAATTCTTTTAAACTCCATGAAGAGGATGCTAGATGTTCTGTGGCCCAACATAGAAACCAGGTTGAACTCTTGGAGTTCTTGCATCCCTGATGATGGATATGTCACAGGAGAATGTCTCAATGATGTAACTGTGATGCTGAGAGCCAAGTTTAGAAATTATCGACTAGCAATTGTGGAGAAGCTTGCTGAGAATGTGAGTGAAAGTACCATCTTAACTTCTCAGTATAAATCCATAACAATGTTGCCAAACTATCAGTTATTTGAAAACTTTATTAATTAATCATCTAAGATAAGAGTTTGATGAATAATGTAATTTTGCTTTGTTTACATGTAAGTACAGACTAGACTTCAGAGTGCAACAAAGTTGAAAAACATTATTCGAGACTCGAAGGAGGTGGAATCAGTTGTCCATAGTAGAATGCAGCCCTTGAGAAATCTTTTGCAAAAGACGATAGATCATCTCCATACTGTTGTCAGTCCTACTGCGTTTGTAGAACTCTGCCGCGAATTCTGGGACCGGATGGGAAAGGTGAACTAAATTTTTACCGTATATCTACAAACTCTCCATTGGATTAGCATTTAAATGTAATTCTCTTTCCAATTGATCTCTGTAGGATGTACTGCATCTCTTGGAACATAGGAGAGAGAACAGATCCTTGTACAAAGGCTTGCGAGCTGCAGTTTCTGTAAGTTGCACTTCAGTCATTGATCTTTCTACTGGATTTGAATATCTTTGTTCTTGGAGCAATATCATCCTTACAAAATTTGAAATTAGATATGACTTAAAATTTGGCTTTTTTTTTTTTTAATTCTTTATTAACCAAATAGATTATTAGATTATTTATTATATGTGACATTATTATTTGATTTCATCTGTAGCCATTTGCGTCTTTAGTGCTATAATGTCAACCTCTTCAGATTTGTTAGCAGTCTAGGCTGGATTTTTGTTGTTGTGTTCCCAACTTAACCTTGAATGGGATGAGAACTAATTGAGATGATTACTGTAGTTCTGTAGATTGCATTATTAAATAGAATCATTATGTTTAGTAGCTTTAGCATGTGTCATATCATATGGTAACCCCACTGTCTAGATCAAGTTATCACTTTCTTTCCCAAACTTGGTTCAAGTATTACTTATGCTTCTGGACACTAATCCAGTGAAAGAGCTTGACTTACATCCATGTTACACATGTGGATATTTTCTGATTTGGTTTTGGGTTAGTTTTTGGCTCCCATGCATTTAGGTAATAATCATGAACTAACTAATGCTAACCAGATTGACCTCCTTTACCAAGCTTTTCTTCTCTTCTTTTTTGTTTTAGTTTTTTCCTTTTCAGTGTTGAGTCTGTTGACTACCTTCTATAATTATTACTATGTAGTCCTGTTAATCAGTGTTTTAAAATGCCAGATTCTAGATGATATATTTGCATCAGAAATGCAACGAATACGCGGGAATTCGTTGACCGAAAAAGACCTCTCACCACCAAGATCTATGAAGGAAATACATTCTATGCTCTGTAAGGATGCTGTATATAACAACAAGAGCTACTATCATTAGATTCAGTTTGGTGTATGTACAGAATTAGAGGGCTTCCTGGGGTAGCAGACTTGAAGAGACAACACAAGCACAAAGTTTTGAATAATGGATTTTCAGAGTGCAATCAATTTTGAGTCGGTTCTATTCTCATTTCATAGTTAGCGTGCCATGGCCTCCATGGTGACTGGTCAATAGCAAGAAGTAAAGACACAACACAAGCAGTCAAACACAAAGCTTATGTCTTACCGTCGAGTTTTGTTAATTTTAAGTCGGTTACTATTTTCATTTCATAGGTTGCCCACCATGGCCTCTGTGGTGATTGTTACTTATAAATTACAATTTTGCTATCAGAAAATGTAAAGTGTGCATAAAATGTTTTGGTTTGAACAGTATTGTAGTTATGTATTACAATACTCTTTATGTATATGATTTCCATAATTCTAATTCTTTGATGACTACCATCTGTCTCATTTGACTTTCTTGGAAGATCATGGTTGTGGCTGGTTTTTCGTTTTTCGTTTTAATTTGTGGACTACAACATAAAGTTAAAGTGTGATAGAAACTTCACGTAGTTGAAATCCTCAGCATTGAATTCTCCTTGTTGGTTTGTTAGTTTGATTTTATATGATCTTTGTGCATACGTTTTCAGGGTTTTAAATTAGTAAGTTACCTTTAGGTTGTCCTTGAAATTTTGAGTCATAACAGATGGAGATAGTGTATGTGGAGTGAAAATATTAGCACAATTTCTGCCTTATGAGTTGAAGTCAAAATAGAGGATGAACTAGGGGTGGGCGCGGTGCGGTTCGACTCACTTTTCCCCCAGAACCGTACGCCGTGCCGGACATTAATACACGATGCGGTTCAGTGCTTAAAATCGTGAAAGAAATAAAAAAACCAAACCAAACCAAACCAAACCA